>PVIY010036823.1:0-25152 GCA_004026745.1 Myrmecophaga tridactyla
AAGGAAATGAGTTTTTTAACACACCAAAATCAATAAAGAAATAGTAATTGCTGAAGCTTGTTGATGCATCACAGAATAGTAGTGCTTTCAAATGGTTAGCTGGTACATCCAAAGAAGTATGCTCCACATACTGATTTAACCTTATGAATTTACAATACTTCAGAGCTTGAAGCATTGTAAGATGAGACTCTTGATTTCACTCATGTACCAAAAAAAGTTTATGCCCCAGGTTGAAATGATAAAGGAATTATGAATGTTAATCATGATCAGAGGAAATAAAAGCTGCTAAACAGAAAGAGTTGACAAAAGTTATATGTGTGTGTGTTTTATATATATATATAAACTTTTACAGAAGATTAGTATAGGAAACCATGAATAAAGCTCTCAAAAATGGTTAAGATATTTACATTTTTTATAATTTTAAATATTTTCTAAATTTTCTTCAATGTTTGCATATAGTTTTTTCCATAATTTAATTCTATCATAATATTTTACTTTGCTCTCAGACGAAATATTGATTTCTCTTTTTCCTTTTTAGCTGTCAACATATTTATGAATAAGATTAGCTAAAATTTATGAAATACCAGTGAATATTTTCATGACAAAATATATTGTATATTTAAAATTTGCAAGAATACAAGCATTCTGATGATTTTAGTCAAAATTTATTAACATCACACTACATTCTTTCTAATTATCACCTTATTTTATCTGTAATGTAACTATAGTTTTACAATCATTATTCCTGTGTAGTTGAGGAGACTAGATTTAAATTTTCAGTGTCTTATAAAGAGATATACAGCTATAAAGCTGGCAAATATAGAATCAACAATCTGGATTAATTAGTCCAAGTAGCACTCTTTAACACTCCTGCTATATTTCTGATTGTGCTCTCCAAAATAAAATTCTCTGAAATTGAAATATGCCTGGGGGCTTCTATGATAGAATTTAGAGGATAGCACCATGTTGTTTTTAGTTATTGTTGCTTTTTGTACATTCGTTGTCCTTAAAAACATATGTATTTAAATCACAGGTTGAAAACACATTTTATGGCTTATAGTTACAATATGGGTTTCTAAAAACATATTTTTGGAAATGTTCCAGATCACTGCTACTCTATGGAGAGACTAAGTAAATACCTAAACAGGATAGAAATATGCCCTTAAACTTTCAGCGTTACTGTTATTTCAATTGCCTAGCTCTCTCTCTCTTCTGCATGACTCTAATGAGAACAGTTTACACTTCTTCATTCCTAAGACCATAAATGAGTGGATTCAGCATGGGAACCACCATAGTATAAAACACAGAGGCCACTTGCTCCCTTTTCAAGAAGTAGGATTACTTTGGGTTTTTAATAAATAAAAGATCATGGTGCCATTAAAGATGCTGACACCCAGGAGGTGGAGCCCACATGTAGAGAAGGTTTTACACTTTTCTGATGTAGAATTATTTTTCAGTATAGTACACAGATGGATCTATAGGACACAGAGATTATGATAAGAGACACTATTACATTTAAACTAGTGAAAATGAGTACCACAATTTCAATGTTTTTGAGCTTAAATAGAATTAAATCTTCTTGGAATGTTTGGTAGAATTCTCCTGTGAATCCATCTGGGTTTTCATTTGTTGGGAGGTTTTGATGACTCATCCAAACTCTTACTAGTAATTAGTTCATTGAGATCTTCTATTTCCTCAAAGTCAACATAAGTAGTTGCTGTGTTTCTAACAATCTGTCTATTTCATCTCAGTTATCTAATTCACTAGCATATTGTTACTCATAATATCATCATACACTTCCTTTTATTTCACCAGGGTCAGTATTAATGCTTCTTTTTCATTTTGAATTTTAATTTTTGTGCCCTAGCTTTACTTCTGTATCAAAGTAGCTATAGGTTTGTAAATTTTTTTGATCTTCACAAAGAACCATATTTGGTTTTGTTGATTCTCTCTATTTTCTTTTTGTATTCTATTTCATTTTTCTCCATTCTAAACTTTGTAATTGCCTTCCCTCTGCTAACTGTGTGTTTACTTTGCTTTTCTTGTACATCCAGTTTTGAGGTTATTTCTATGATTCAAAGACCTTTTTCTTTTATCATGTATACATTTAGAGCTACAAATTTCCCTCTCAGCACTGACCTCAATATATCACATAATTCTGATATGTTGTATTTTGATTTTCATTCATCTCAACATAATTCTTAATTTCACTTCTAATGTCCTCATCAATTCTTTGGTTGTTTAAGGATATGTTGTCTAATTTCCACATATTGTGAATTTTCCATTTCTCCCCCGATTTTGAATTATATCTTCATTCTGTTGTGATCAGAGAAAATGAAGTGAATTATTTCAATATGTTTGAATTTATTCAGAGTTGTTTTGCATCCCATAATATAATCTATCATGGAGAATGATCTATGTGCACTAAAGAAGAATATGCATTTTGTTTCTGATGGGTGAATTGTTCTATATATGTTTGTTGGGTCTAGGTGGTTTAGAGTGTCATTCAAGTCCACTTCTTGCTTATTGATTTTCTGACTGTATTTGAGAGTAGTATATTAAAATCTTCTACTGTTCATATTAAACCATCAATTTCTTCCCTCATATCTGTTAGTATTTTCATCATATATATGGGGGCTCCACTGATAGGTGCATAAATATTTATAATTTTTCTATCTTCCTTTTGAATTGTCTTCTTTATCTGTATATAATCACCACTTTTTCCATCAAAACACTTTGTTTACTTAAAATCTATTTTATCTTATATTAATATAGGCATACTAGCTGTTGTTTGGTGGCTACTTGCATGTTACATATTTTTTCAATCCTTTCACACTCAACCTACTTGTATCTATGAATTTAGGGTGAGTCTCTTGTAAACCACATATAATTGGGTCATGATTTTTTAATCCACTCTGCCAATCTCTGTCTTTTGACTAGAATGCCAGTATTCCATGCTGTGTTCTTTCCATCTCCCTCTCATTGAATCTCTGAATCCCACCTCTCTGACCTCTAGAAAGAGGTTCATGTGATTAGATCAGGTCCACCTGGAAATCTCCCCAATGTAAAGTCAAATAATTTGGAGCATAATTACATCTGTGAAATCCTTTCTCAGTAACATTTAGACTCCTGTTTGATTGAATAATTCAAAGAAGATGTGGTTACACTGGGAGACAAAGCTTGGGGATCATATTACAATTCTACCTACCATAGTTGAAAAAGGAATAAAAACTAAAATCAGGAAACAGTGATAAAAATATAAAAATGTAATAAAATTTTACAAAATGGAAGTAGTACAATTTGTTGGGGCAGTCCTTTAAGAAATTGTGCTAAGTAATCCATGGCAAGTGTTATTAAGGAAGAACAAAGCAAGCATAGTCAGTACTAGGAATATGGGAGAAATTAATTCCCAAGGAATTGAGGTGATTTAATTAACTATAAGAGAGCATTTGGGTAAAATATTGCCAAAGCTACAAATAACGGAACAAAATGCATATGTTCCAAAATGTATGAACTCCACAATTACATAAGTATAAGCATACACACATATGGCCATAATTGTAGTAGAAAACTTCAATAATTGAAAGTTGGCCAAAATTAATGAAATCTATTAATTCATTTAAATTCAAGAAAATATTACTCAGTGCTCACTAGGAGCCAGACATCACTTTATGGACACAATTTAATTTATCATGATAATATGTCAAAATAAAAAATTTCTGATTCTTAATTTCAAAATGATATGATACTTTTCACTTCTCCTACAGTATTTCTCCTTTTCAAGATCTTTTGATAAATAAAATGAAATGTTCGAATTTGTGTTTTAGACATATTTCTTTTGAGTCATGTAGTATGTGTTGAAGGGGAAATGGGAAAGTTGTGGGTATAATAAAACTAAATTCTGAGGATAATGAATTTTTTTGATGTCAGAATTTCCATTGCCAGCCAATATGTAATAACAAGATATGATTTATCTCAAGACTGAAACAACTGTAAAAACAGGCAAACTACATCAAAGAAACAGTTATGAACACCTTAGAAATCAGTCAATGAAGGACAGTGATATTCTAATGTGTCCAAGGAAATTTTGCCCAATCCAAGGTCACAAAGGCTTTATCCTATATTTTCTTTTAGAGAGTTAAGCTTTTTAGGCTTTATATTCAGGTTTATGTTCCCAATTGAGGTAACTTCTCTAGCAGTTTGAGATGTTGATCTAAATTCATTCTTAAATATGGGGTAAAAATTGTTTAAGATTATCCTTTCTCTGCTGAACTGCCATTGCAGCTCTGTTGAAAATAAATGGGCCATATATGTGTTGGTTTACTTCTGAACTTTCTATTCTCTTCCATTGCACATTGATGAATTCTCTAAGAAAACATAAGGTGAAATTAAAGTGTAAAAAATATAGACAGCTTATCTTTACAGGCAGTCAAGAATAGGAGAAACTGAGGCAAGCATGGTGAATTTAGACTTAGAATCAAATTAACAGAGAGAAAAGGCATATGGACCAAACAGCATCTTGTTTCAAGTTAGAATATGATGGATGAGGGATCAAAATATCTCACTTATATCTAATCAATTATTTTCATGAAGAATAAGGAAGTAGGTTGCAAATTAGAGCACAACCTATTTTTCTTTTTTTTCTGATATAGTCTGGATTTAAAATGTTTATATTTATCACAGGCTGGAGCTCTTCCTTAAAATAGCATCTATCTGTTTGTGACAAGAATTAATTAATTAGTCTGCAGCTAGGTTGTTAGTTAAAAAATATATACCAAAATTAAAATATCAACATATGATGGTGAGGGAAGTCTAAGGTTGCTATAGTCTAAGGTCCAGGTGGAGGAATCCATGGAGAATCATAAAAACTCTGTGGAGGTAAAAAAAGGACTTCACATATGCAATTTTGAGTTTGAATATTCTCCAGTAACTAATGGTGGACAATTATGTGTTACTGCTCTGCTGTAGGTATTCTTACTTCTTGCCAAGATATAGTTGGGGTGAGAACCTGAATTATATATGGAGAGTGTAGGAAAAGATTTAACCAAAGTGCCTGGAAAAACAAATTAGAGTAAGTTGAAAGCAGAGACATCAAGTTAACTATTAAGGTGACATATGAAAAAGGAAACACATCCAGTAGAATAGAAAATATATATATTGAAAATATACATTTCAAAACTTGGTGTTTTGAAAGCACATATATTCTGGAGTTTTAATTAGTATATATTACTATTACATAGGTGTCTTACTCAAGATAAATGTTCATTTTTAGACTTTTTTCTTATACTATTCTACTGAAGGACAAAAAAGTTATCACCCAATATAGTAGAGTAAATTTAAACTCTTTCATGTTGACATGATTTTTGTTTTGATATTCTATATTTATTTTAAAACACTATACAACTCTGAGAGTCAAGATTTGACACACTCAACATTTAAGTATCTTAAGCTAAAAATTTTTCTGATGTTTCTATGACTCACTACAGAAAAAGAAGCATGTTATTTTAAGGGACAACAAGTTTCTGATCTTAATCCCTCAAACGTGTGATTTCCTAGAAGATATTTGTCTAACAAAATGACAGAATTAAATTGATATTAATAATTCACAAGCACAGGACTTCTAATTTCTTAGCCTAAAAACTTTAATTAATATTTCCTTTCCATGAGAAGTATTGAGAAATACTGAATTTGAGAGAGAAAGCTAGTGTTGAAGGTTTCAGGGACAATATCCCACATTTCTTCTTACAAGCATCACTAAATAGGATAAAATAATAACTGACATCATTTACATAATGAAAGGTAAGAGTGACATAAAAATTATGACTTTGTTTCCTTTCTTTGTAATAGCTAGCACTTGAAATCATTTTGCTTCTTCATATTTGAATTGTTATTTACTTGGGTCTTATAGTATGTTGTTACAAGTTTTTTCAGGACCTTATATTCCTTTCACTTTCAAATCATAGTAAATGGATTCTTAGAGTATATTTACCTTAAATTAAATATAGAATGCTTATTCACAAAAATAGTATTTGTCCAAAACTTGGTTAATTTCTTTAGGGAAATACCAAGAATTATTAAACACAATCCTTGCTTTATATGATGTAATTGGGTGAAAGGCAGATACGATATGGGCATAAAGTGCTCTAAAATCAATATGAAGTGACCTAAAATTTAGTTGATAAGGGATAAAATTTGAGCTCATACTGACACATCATAATCTCTAAGTGATTCATGAAGGTCATCCAAATTGATGGTTAAAAGAATTGATGTTCATAAAACATTTTTGATGGCTTAAATTTATCATGTAATACATAAAACATATTCTAATACACACAAGATAGAGGACTTAGAACCATGTAAGAAAACCACATCTTCTTTTACATAGCAGATAACACCCTGGAACAGAACATAGCTGAATCTAAGGTATCCACAACCCAACAGACTCATCAGTCAAAAATTAATTATTACTGTTATTAATAGAATCTCAAGTAATCATTACACATATTCAAACACCTATGATCAAGAGTGCTGAGAAAAATGATGTACTTTTATAATAAAGTCTTTTCTGCTTTTGTGACACTTCCTTGTGGAGATAACTACAATTTGAAATTGAAACTTATTCATCCAATAATATCAGAACAGAATATATGTAAAGTATTTCTAGCAAATATTGAATCTAAAATGAAAAATCCAGGGTTTATGAGATGGGTAAAGGTACAGGATCAAGGAGGTGTGTTAAGTCAAAAGACCTCAGAACAAAGAACCTATTCCATCATCATCTCATAGTACAAGAATTTGGGATAAATTGGTTGACATGCTCAAAGAAAAAGAAAGGAAGGAGATGGTGGTCATGCTGATTTAAATGAATTGCTTCAGCAGATTTATTCGTTTGGTTCTAATGAAGTAAAACATGCCATGAATAATTTGATTATAGAGTCTAGGGACACAGTTTTGAATACCAACTGGTCTGATAAAAGCAAAAGGAAAGTTAAAATAAATTCTCCTGATGACATAAAATGGAAAAAGTAATAAATAAACTAATTTTCTATGAAAAAAACTGATACAAAAATACAGTATGCTGGTGGCAGTGTCAAAATAATAAGGATGGAGGTGATATTCATGTAAGGAAATAGTGTGTTTTCTATTTTTTTAATTAGCAAACTTGCTCAACAATTATTTATTGTGTGTTTTCTTATGCAGTTATGTTCTGGAGGTTCCTTGATCACAAATGGGATAATAATAACAGAAAATAAAAATGCCAAATAATAAAATAAATAAAAATTCTGCAATTGCTCAGTATTCTCACAATTGTGTAAGGAGATATTTAGTTCTATATTTTTTCAAATGTAAGATAATATATATGGAATCCAAAAATAATTATCCCCATAAGATAGTAACAGCAATGGCATGTTATGAAACCTCAGAAAGAAATGCATAGATAGACTCTAACTTGATGTTATCCTGTTTTCTTAACTATGGAATCCTCATTCATTTCACAAATGAGGTTATTTTATGGACAGACTAATTATTGTCCTACAGCCTCCTATAACTATACTTATGTCTATTTAACTGCATGAAATTTAAATAAGTTCTATTACATCGGCAAAAAATTTTGAGAAAGGAAACATACCCATTTAGGCTTTAAGGATATATTTATGTAATTTGAGGGTGGTGGACTCACAAAACTTTTAGTCAATTCAAGGATAAACAATTAAGAAACAATTAAGAAAATTATAGTAAATTTTAATGTTAATTAGGGTTGTTGATTTTATTAAGTGATCTGTTTGACACAGTTATTATGAACTTGCCAGTTCTATTTTCAAACAATATGGGGACTTACAGGCTTCCATAAATGCCTCTTGTAAAAGAATAAAGAGCAAGAACAGTCATATTTGGGAAGTTCTTCCCCCTTTGACATTGTTTATTCATATATTTCCCCTCTTCAGATCTTGCAACTTTCTATTGATAATAAAATGTGAATATGGAAACCTTTGGTAGGATTTTCTATGAAGAATATGCTTCTTCCCTGAGTCAACGTATGCATCGTTGTTCAAGGCTGAGTCAGTTGGTCTCCTAGCTCATACCATATACAAAAATTAAATCAAAGTGGATTAAAGACCTAAATATAAGGACCAAGACTATAAAACTAACAGAGAGGACTTATGACAAATATGTTATTGTTATTAAGAAGACAATGCATATATGGCACTTTAGAAGGGAAAAGGCAAACTTTTATATACAGTACTACTCATTCAGAATGGATTGAGGATTTTATCAGTTTGGATAACATGAAATAATCATGAAAGGGATAAAACATCCAAAGTAAAATACTTAAGGGCCATAATTGCTAAGAATAACATGGAAATATTTACAAAGTAAAATGGTTAAGATCGGAGGAATTTTTGTTATGTCGTGATCAGTAAGGAACTTAGAAGTGAGAGAGCTAAATCCATGTAAACTTTCCTTTTAGGAATATGGTTTGAGTAATTCTACATGGGGATGTAGTCAGTTAAATAAATATTTCTTCCAAGTATGTATTTACTAATATCTCTAAGTTTTAGGAAGAGTTTGAAGTAGGGCATAGTGATATTCATTTATCACATTCATAGGAAATATTCATTTATCCATTTAGTTACTTAATCACTCACTCAATAAATATTCACTGGCTGACCAGTTTTTGTGTTATAATAGAGAAGAATATTAGCAAGTACAGGTATGAAGATTTAAGCAATTACTTGATTAACTTACCATGTATAATTTACAGTTTACTTAAGCCAAATCATAGGAGCTTGAATGCTGTTTATAGTTTTTAATGGAAAATATGATGCACATTATTATTTCATTTAAGAGAAAAAAATATTCTTTAGACACAGAGCACTAAAGGAAGATTAATGTGCCTAGTATATACCAAGTAGAGTACACTTTAGGAAAAATATAACATTATCAGGCAGAAGTGATTATCTTGTCCAAAGATTAATGTAGAGACTTAAGTGTTTCTTGGATAACTATGTGACAGCTAGTTAAATCGATAACAATTATGCTCATCAATGCTATTTTTTTAGTAATAAGTTTCTTAGAGCTGCTATAATATCCTTGCTCCCAAGTTGTATATTATGTGATTAAATATCAGAGTCACAAGGGTGTAGGAAAGAGAGAGCAGTTTTTCAGTTCCTGCAGAATGACTGGATTCAAGTCTTATATAGGTGGTTGCAGCAGATTTAAATAATGTACAGCAACCAGCAGGTGGGAAGAACATGTGGAGAAGGCTTTGGCCTGAACTTGGGCTATTTGTAACCTGAGCCCAAGGGCTACTGCTGCAGGAGACAAGAATAAAGATAAATGGGACTCAACAAACAATACAGTTAATAAAGAGAAAGATGTCTCATGTACAGAATGTCTGCACAGGCCAGCCTGAGAATAGAGTGAATGCCATAGAAGAAGTGGTTTATTTGGTTAGAATTACAAAAATGCAAAGAGAAAATTTGACATGTTTTTCCCTATCTGGATAGGGATTGCAATGACCCAGGAATCAACTGCCGGTTGGATGCACATCTTTTGGGTCATGATAGAGGATAGTGCAGAGGGTTATAGATGGCCACATAGTGGTTATAAGCCATCACAGCCAAGAGGAAGCATTCAGCAGTTCCCATTATAAGGAGGAATCAGTCACATTAGGATGGTACAGTTCAGCAAAGAAATGCATCTATTCTGAGTTCAGATGCTCCTCAGAATCCTGGGGAGTGTTACAGACACATAACAGATTTCAAAAAAAGGAAGGTTTATCAGAAAAAAGTACATGGGAATCTGCAGAGCAAGGTCAGGCCTGGTTATTATGATTATGAGGCTATTTCCAATTAAAATATTGTGAATGATGATGAACAGGCCAAATAAAAACCCTTGGAGATTTGGAAAGTCAGAAAGTCTCAGGAGTACAAATTGCATCAATGTGTAAATACTGCCTTCTGTTTCATGCTTCATCTGTACAAAAACGATTCATTCAGAAGTACAAGTTACTTTACTTTTCTTGGCTTTTGTTTTTTATGTATAATCTGAGTATCATATGCCCTCAATTTTGCCAACATTCCATATGAAAAAGTGTTCTAACTGCCAGTAGCTCTACCTGTTCTTCAAAAAAAGTCCCCTAAAAATCTATTAAGAATGATTAAATTTCCTTGTTTCTGGCATACTTCTCCCTCTTGATTACATTTTCCAATATTATCAATTTATAATATTTTCCAATATTATCAATATTATAATAATTAATATTATTTCACAAGTAAATAATTTGTAAGAGATTTAAAATAATTTTGTGGATGAAATATTCAATATAGTCAACAAAAGTATGATAACTTTTCTGTATTATCTCCAAAGTATTTAGCATATGCATATCTAGCCTATTTTATTATAAAATAAATAATAAGATCACCACCAAATATTATGGTATACCATGTCGTCTCCTAAAGTGGATTTGCGGGCAGGCCACGGTGGCTCAGCGGGCAAGAATGCTTGCCTGCCATGCCCGAGGACCCTGGTTCGGTTCCTGGTGCCTGCCCATGTAATTAAAAAACAAAACAAAGCAAAACAAAAAAAGTGGATTTGCATTTGAATCAATTTAATGAAATCAGAAGGTTTTCACTTTATTCAGATTTTTGTAGTGGCCAGTAAAGGATATATAAGCTAGCCTTCCCATCCAAGAAAGCTTAAAAGGTCAGAATTAGGTTAACTTACCATCTAAGCTCAAGCAAGCAATTTTGAAAAAAATGTGCAGATCTTTCTTCATAACTGCATACCTATTCTTTAAAACAGACATCAATTGCAACACACCTACAATAGTTCTCTAAATCATCTATCCTCACTAGTCATTGTCTTTCTGATGACCTCATCTGGGCCATTCAATCTTTTCCCTGCACACAGTACAGCATGATTGCATTGGGGCGGGTTCATCAATCTCTATTATGCACTTTTCTTATTTCTCCAACTAGAGTATAAGCTTTTTACAGTATTTTCTGTAATTTTCTATGCAATGGATGTTGCATTTGTCCCTTGAAATTTAATTTACAACATCTTGGAAATACAACAATGGAGTCAAATTGGTTGTTTTTCTGGCATAATTCACATGGTGTAAGAAGGAACTCCAACCCCAAACTTAATCTCCCTCCATTAATAGAATGAAACACATGTTGTGTATGTGTGTGATATATGTAGTGTGTGTGTGTGTGTGTTGTAGAAGTACAGGAATATACTCTTTTCATTCACTTTGTGGTAAAAACACATTAGCTCATTGTTCTTGGATATGGTAGAGTACTTCTATATTAGGTGTAAACTAATTTAAAAGGCATAGAAGTGGCACAGAGACAGACAAATAACCCTACACTAAGGGAATTAAGGGTAGACAATGATCAAGAGCCCAATTTCCAAACCAGTAGTCACATATGGGCAAGAGCTACACTGTATGGAAAACTTAGGCATTCTGAGGACTTTCTGTGAATGAGAAAATGAAAGCCAATAGTAATTTCATTTTCTATCAATAATATTTTGTGCTAAATATGAAGTACCAAAGATATTTAACTTTCTCAAATCACTATTTTATACACTCCCAATACAAATTTGCTTGTAGGAAATGTTTGAAATGCTGTAACTGATCCTCAAAAATGGTCTAAAAATAGTAAAAAAGAAGGTGACAATCCTAAGATATGATTTTAAGTATCTAAGACTGCACAAGTCTAGCTATTTTCAGTAAACCATATTACAACATTGGAACCATTTTTTATAACAATCTAGAGCCTGATATAAGGAAGAAGATGAAAATTGTCTGTTAAATGAAATTCCAAGTATTTCCAGGCTAGCATGTATCATGCACCCATAAATGCTGATGTAACCATTGCCTTCAAAATTGCTAGTCTCTTATTCTGTCTGCTCTTTTCATAAGCTCTTCTCTCACTCTTAAACCCCTTTTCTACATTATCCCCACTGTCCAAGGAGGGTAATCTGCTTGAAAATTAAACTGAGAATAAGTGCTAAAAAGCCGTTAGTAAATCAAACAATCAATGACAGAAATTTCAATCATGAATGCCTTTCTGATTATGTCAACTGTCAATCTGTAAAAGGAAACAACCATTTTTGGAGCATCTTCAAAGGAAGAAATATTTTAGTTATTCTAATCATAGCCAAATTGTGTTTACTTTCTAAACACTATCTCACAAATAAATAAATAAATAAATAAATAAATAAAAATATCCTTCAATCTTGTAACTTAACAGCTGAGTTTCCTGAGTCCTGGAAATCTTTAGAAGATACTAAAAACAACGGAGAATGAAAACCACTACATGATTCAGCTACAAGCTGGCAATTTTATTCACTCAAATGTATTTCATATTTATTTTTTCAGTCTCCCCAGTGTAATAATGATTTTCTCTGATGTAAGTATTGTGTTGTCAGCTACCAGAATATCATGGCAGTTTATATATTGTTTGTATTCACAGCAACTTTATAAAACCAACGCAAAGGCAGGAAATAAGAATCAGAAATTAGCAAATGCAACTGAGAAATTTTTTTCCTTTAAGAGAATTCTCTAATGATAAAAATGAACACATGTAAATAGTTTCCTAGTATTTTCACATTTGTTTGCCATGGAACTTAATTCTTAGTCCTCATGAACTTTCTTTAATACTACTAATATGTACACCCATTTCAATTAGACCCATTCATATCATGCTCATTAGTTAGATATCATTTGATTTTCATGAGAAAATCACATTTTATTTGTGAAACACTTAAACCCATGCTTAATAAGTATAATCAGGCAATAAACATTAGCACTTAGGTGATGGTGTTGGTATCAATAGTGATATTCTTTGATGCTCTGGCCTTTTATATTACAAAGTGTTTCATATTTTGTTCTCATCTGATCTTTTTTATATGCTGTATGGCAGGATCACATTTCATTAATTTTTCATGTGACTATCTCATTATTACACTTACTTGATCTTATTATCATGAAACTCAGAAAAATACAAAGGGCGTCTGAAATAGTATTTGAAATTTTAACAATTTAAGGATTTTTTAAAATTTTCTGCAATTGAATGTTATTTGCTGATGCTGAAAATATACAATGACATGTACAAATAGATTTGTACATTGGATAAGACTGATAAGCCACATATTCAACATTTCTACCCCATAATATTTATGTCCAGTTCACAATCTGTCAAATATTATTGCATTTCAATTGCAGATGATTCTAATTTTGAAAGAATTTGGGAAAGGAAATATTCCCATTTTAAACTGTAAGGATAAATTTTTGTAATCTGAGGGTTGTAGATTCACAAAACTTTTAGTTAATTGTTAAAAGATAAATTAAAGTAAAGTTAAAATTTTCATATATAATACTAGTAAGATACATTGATTTCATTAATTGATTCATTTAACATGCTTATCATGATGCTAAACAGTTCCATTTGCAAACAATTTGGGGACCTTCTGGTTACTATAGATGCCTATTATGAAAACACACAATCATTAGCATGTGAGGGAAGTACTGCACACTTCAGGCTAAGTTCATCCATATGTATTCCATGTTCATGATCTTAGTGATTTCTATTGACAGTAAAATGCAAATGGGGAAACCTGTGGTAGGATTTTATATCAAGGATACACTTCCTCCCTCCATCAGTTTCCACACAATTGGAAAAGTTTAAATCAATTGGAGATTCTTACCAAAGAATTTTAATCTTAAAAATATTATGCTACTGACTGAGGATTTTGGGAAAATAACAGGGTTGGAAGGTTCAGGAATCAGTCTCTCTGCAAGAACAACTATCAAACTGGTAGGAACTGTGCGAATCATGTATTTTGAAACTCAGGAGTCTAATAGAACACTGTGAAGCATTCTAGGAAGACCTGGAGGGAGAGTCTGATAAATGGTATTAAATACAGGTGAATTTCACCCTCTGTCTAGTAACTACCAACCCCCCACCCCCTTCCCATTACCTCACCGCAGACAGTAATGGGATCTGTAGGCCCAGCTCCTGGTAAAGCTTGTCATGCCAGGGTGGATATAAAAACCTAATTTCCCAAGTCCCTGGGGAGTCTGGGCAGATAGCTGAGCATTACTTTTGATCAGCTACTTCAGTTCAATGGGACCCAGCTCTGAAGGACCTTTGTTTCAAAGCCCATCATGTAAAGGCAGCAGAGGAGTGTGATGGACAATACCCTTCATCAGAACTACAGAAAACAGTGAACAGGTGCATTAACAGGACAGGTGTTGAGTCAAGAAAACACAGTTTTAAAAGACATGGGAGATGCTACTGGTACTTTTGTGGCCTCCTCCCATGCCCATCCTACTGCTGTATAGCCCCAGCTTGTTCTCCCATTGCTGCTGTCTGGCCTTGTCTGGTTGGAAAGAATGACCTCCTCTACAGTCCACTCTCTCACTCCTGGATTTGCCACCCAGGCAAAAGCAGTTCAGGTCAGCTAACGCAGGGTGGGAAAGTCAAAAAGCCTAGTTTTAATGACTAAGTTCACTTTGGAATGGCCCTTTTGCTAGTGTGAAAAAGTTGTGCTTTTATGAATGTGGTTTGGATGCCATGAATTATTGATAGATTTTTGTTCAGTAAGATGAATGTGGTCTATTTAATGATACTTTCACTATAGGTTTGTTAGATTTTATATTCAATGGCCTGTCCTGGGTGCATATTCATCTATGACATTAGGGAATGATGGACTAGACAGGAGAAAATGAACCTGTTCAAATTCTTAAGCCCAAGATAAAAAACTAAATGTATGAATCTCTATGTCTGTTTCCAATCTAAAAAGCAAATACTATGAATGAATTATATGTCTATGTCAGCCCTATACCTAACCAAGACCTATCTAACAATATTTGATGTAATTTCATAGATGATCCATGGATTTTACACCAATCCTCTCTCTTTGGCTTTAGTAAAACAAATTCATATTTTTATTGAAATTACCAATAATTTTTAATGAACATACAATCATACTAATAGCAGTCAGAGTAAAATTCACTAACAACACCAAAAAATCATTTTGCAAAAAATGCAGGCAAGAAGATTGTCATATTTAAAAGATACAATCCTCTCAGATGTAGATATAAAATTTCTTTTCGCAATTTCATGGACCAATTGTCATGTGAATCTTGGCAGGAGAAATCATATGGTAACCAGCAATATTGACTGTTATATAAACATATCATCCCCCCAAAAAAGTTGTGGTTCAACTGGGCTTTTCTTTACTGACAGAAGGAAATTTACCAACTAATACATTTTGTCTCATGAGTTGTAATTCCCAAATTCTTTACAAAATAGAAATTTGGTCAGAGTTAGATAAGAAGGTGATAACATGTCATAGTAAATGCAAAATTGTGGAAGATGTAGTAAGCATTAAAGATGAACACTTAAAATTATATCATGAGGTTGACATGTGACGGGTTAAAGGTATAATGCACATAAAGTAATCATAACTTGTCAAATTGGACAAGAGTGCCTTGAGTGCTTGGGGTAGTTAGAAGGAATCTACTTCAGGTACTCCTGCCCTATTAACATATCATTTGAATTTAGTATTCAAAATCCATCATTTAATAGGAAAAAGAGTATGAGTCCTATATGACTTAGCTTTACTATGCAATGTAATGTTATATGAGGTCTAAGTGAATACTTTCTCACTTTTAGGGATGCAAGCAAATGGAAATCATATAAACAAGTTACCCTTATTTCATTGGGAGATCATGATAGAGAAGAAAATGGTTTCCTAGAGATGGATATAACCTAATTCCTAGAACCCATGAATATGCAACACCACATGGCAAAAAGGCCTTGCAGATGTGATGAAGGTAATGAATCTTGAGATTAAATGATTATCCTTGAGGCCACAATCTAATCTTCTTTCTGACTGCTGATATCATCAGTTCTCCCTTCAATTTATTGGACGGAATTCTCACAATGGTGAAAGCAATCTCCTTTGTTTATTGTAGATGTAATCAGTATAGATGCAATTAACTAACTGATTTAAATCCACAAATACCATTGCAGTACCAATCAGGCCCCTGCTTGATTGACCAAGCAACTGTTCACCATAACTTAGCCAAATTGACACATGAACTTAACCATCACAAAGAGGATAATATGAGCAATTGGATTTTAACAAATTAAATAATCTAGATGAAGTGGACTAATTCTTGGACACACAAAAACTGTCTATACTGACTCAAGAAGAAATAAAAAATCCTAACACATTAATAACAATTAAGAATATGAATCATTAATAATTAAGGATATTGAATCATTAATAAAAACCTGTCTGGTTGTCATTATTCACAAGCTGGGTACTGAGATAAGAAAAGCCTGAACTATTTATTAAAAACATAACCAGTCTTGGCTATTGAAGGTGATGACTGTATTTGAGAGACCTCCATATGTAATATATGACTCCCTAGGGATCTGAAATCCGCAAACTAAGGGAAACTGTGCAAAGCTTACCTGAACAGGAATCCTTACTGATATTTATTGAACAACTGATTCCCCTTGTGCTGGTTTGAAAGGAAGTATGCCCCCTAAGAAAAGTCATGTTTTAATATAAATCCCATTTCATAAAGGTAGAATAATCTCTACTCAATGCTGTATGTTTGAAACTAATGAGATCATCTCCTTGGTTGATGTGATTTAGTTAAGAATGGTTGTTAAACTGGATTAGGGGATGACATGTCTCCACCCATTTGAGTTGGTCTTGATTAGTTTCTGAAGTCCTATAAAAGAGGAAACATTTTGGAGAATGAGAGATTCAGAGAGAGATTCAGAGAGAGTGACACTACGAAGCAGAGAGTCCACGAGCCGGCAACCTTTGGAGTTGAAGAAGGAAAATGCCTCCCGGGGAGCTTCATGAAACAGGAAGCCAGGAGAGTAAGCTAGCAGATGATGCCGTCTTCTCCATGTGCCCTTCCAGCTGAGAGAGAAGCCCTGACTGTGTTCGCCATGTGCCTTCTCACTTGAGGGAGAAACCCTGAACTTCATCAGCCTCCTTGAACCAAGGTATCTTTTCCTGAATGCCTTTGATTGGACTTTTCTATAAACTTGTTTTAATTCTCAGCCTTAGAACTGTACACTAGCAACTCATTAAATTCCCCTTTTTAAAAGCCATTCTGTTTCTGGTATATTGCATTCCAGCAGCTAGCAAACTAGAACATCCCTCAACCCCAGTTTATGAATATGCTGCTTTTAAGCACAGATGGGGGAGAGAGGAAATTCTAATTGTCCTATTTAAACTTGGGAGTTGAGCTGGGAGCACACATTAATAATTTCTTCACTGAACGAAGAATTGTGCTTTGCCCTGCATTTCTCCAGGTGAAGAAAAAATTTTTAAAGTGGTGCCTTACCATTCACACACACAGAAATTGGAACATTGTTTTTCTATGCTGCTCTATTTTGTCACAAAGGTTTTGAAGGTTGACTGTGTTGCAGGGTCACTCATCACATTTGGAATGATCCATGGGAAGGAACATTGTTGGGGACCCAGACTCACACTGTGACTGAGACCCTACATCTTGCAGGCTACCTCAGGCCCAGGACCCAGCATCTGAGGCCTGCTGGAATCACTACCTTGTAGTTCAATTTTATGCTGTTATTGAAATGTGAGTTCCTTGGCTTTAAAAAAATGTTTTTTAGGGGGGAACCAGAGCCATTCTAGAAGCGTGGTGAGAGGCTTATCACCACCCTTTCCCCAAAATGTCTTTATTTTGATGTTTCAGTTTGTGTGTTAAGTTAATCTGTACACCCTGTTTACCATCGCTACCCTGCACTACATGTCTGTTCAACATAAGGTAATCAATTAATATAATTTGACATATTAATAGACTGAAAGAAAAGAAAGACATGATAACCTCAACTAATGCAGAAATAACATTTGGTAAAATCCGGCACACATTTGTGGTAAAAACATTAGCAAGTTAGGAATAGAAGGAAACTTCTTCAACATGAATCAGGGTATATAGGAAAACCCACAGTGCCCATCATGCTGAATGGTGAAAGACTTAAAGCTTTCCTTTAAAGATAGAAAGCAAGAGTATTCACTGTGACCACTGTTATTCAACATTGTACTGGAACTTCTTTCTAGAGCAATTAGGCAAGGAAAAGAAATAAAAGACATCCATATTGAAAGGAAGAAGTAACCTTGCCTATGGGCAGATGACATTGAAAATTCTAAAAAGGTCACAGTAATGCTACTAGATTTAGTAAACAATTTCAGCTATTTAGCTGGGTACACTCTCAGCATGGATAAATCAGTAGTGTTTCTATACACTACAAATGAATAGTCAAAAGAGTAATTGTAGAAAAAATCAATTACAATAGAAAATAAAATATCAACTATCTAGGAACAAATTTAACCAAGAAAATAAGTGATTATAAATGGAAAATTACAAATCATTAATTAAAGAAATCAAGGAAGACCTAAATAAATGGAAGAACATTCTATGTTCATGCATTGGAAGACTAAATATCATTAAGATTTCAATTCTACCTTAAGTGATTTACAGAATCAATACAACCCCAATCAAAATTCTAACAGCCTCCTTTGCAGAAATAGGAAACTCAGTCATCAAATTTATATAAAAGGGTAATGGACCCTGTGGCAGTTTGGAGCTGCATGAATCCCAGGAAAGCATGTTTGTAAATTTAATCCATTCCTGGGAGAGCAAATCCACTGTAAATAGGAACTTTTGATTACATTACTCAATTAAGGTGTGGCCCAATTCTATCAGGATGTGTCCTTATTAGTAGAGAACTTTAAAAGCAGAACTGAATTCAGATAGACAGAGAGAAAGTCTTGGGAAACAACAAGGTGAAATTCAATGGAACCAGAACAGAGAGGCCAGGAGTGGCCACCAGGTGCATTGTCATACATCAGAGGAACCAAGGACCAAGAATCACTAGCCAGTTGTAGAATACCAATTTGCAGGAAGAAAACAATGCTTTAATGACAACCTGATGTGGACTTTCTTTTAGTCTCATAACTGTGGGCCATGGTTGCTTATTGTTACATGATATTTTGTGAATTATTACTGATTGTAGGAATTTTTTCATATATCCTCAATGTAAATCCTTTGACAGATATAAGTTGTAAATATTTTCTCCCAGTTTATGTGTTGCCTTTATTTATTCTTACTGATGCTTTTTGCTGGAATTAATTTTTGATTTTCATAAAGTTCAATTCATCATTTTTTTCTATTATGTTAACTACTCTTAAAGTAATCTTGAGAAAATTTCTATCTACCCCAATTTCTCCTTTGTTATACTCTAGAAGTTTATAATATTATTTTTAGATTTAGATTGCAATGTTGTTGAACTGACTTATACTGGTTATTAAACATTGATTTTGTGCATACATACCCAATTCTGCACTGAGACACCATGTTGGTAGTTTGAAATTATATTTTAATCAGTACACAACGTTTTGTCATTTTCAGTGGATAGGGCTTGCATAAAGTTTGGCTATTCATTTTATATAATCAATTTTAATTTTAACTCAAATATCTCTTACATTTCATTGTTTAATTGTCTGTTGCTCATGTATAGCATCACAATTTATTTTCCATATTCACCACTTAAAAAATTCCAAGATAACTTCTTCTCTGCTTTCTCAAGGCATTTTAGGGCCTGTTTGGAGCTAGAATGCTCTCCTCAGAAAGCCTCATTAAGTAGTAAATCTTTTCATTCCTTCTGTGTTTATTTATGCGGGTGTGTGTGATCATCTGCCTCAAGTTCTGAGACAAATTCTGGATAGTAGAGGTCTATCATGGTTCTGCAGAGTGGCCTCAAAAGGAAGCATGTCTCTGAGTGAAGCAGGACCAAAAGCCCAGAGGATAGAGTTGAGAGATGTGGAAAAATATCCCAAGCCTTGAAACTTGGGAGCATTCCTAGCTGGATTTCAGAATTGCTATGGACCAGTGATTCCTTTGTAACTTCCATTTTTACAGGGATGGCTAGGAGACTCTTTTTCTTGTTGGCTTTTATGAAGAAGGTAACACTGTTGAACGCCAACATGGTGAGGAACCAAGGGTGGCCTTTAGGAGCTAAAAGTAGACTCCTGCCCATAACCACCAAGCTAACAGAGGTCCTTGTTCTTCAACTGCCCTTTCAAGTCACATATTCAGTTGATTTGCCAGCCCCAGCTGATGCTTTGGGTTCAGCCTTGTGGAAGATCTATCTAAGCTGTGTTAACATTTCTGTTCCACAGATAATAAATATATATTGTTTTAGTCTGCTATATTTTGGTGGTAATTTCTTATGCTGTTAGATAACTAATGCAGATGACCTTAATCTGCCTAAAAAATGTTTCTTTTTGTAATTCAATATGCATTCTATTTGGAATGTATATTGAATTTCTCACATTTTTTTAAACCACAACTTTTGAGATGACATTATGGCTTTTCTCCTGTATTCTGAAAATATGAGTTAATGACTGATTGAATATCAAATTTTAATCAAATTTCTGGGGAATATCCCTCTTGTGTAGATTATCCTTTTTATATAAACTGTGTTATACTTGCTAATACTTTAAGGATTTTTGTATGTATCCCTACAAGGAATATTATTTGAAGTACTGTTTTTTGTAAGATCCTTCTTAGGCTTGTGTTCTCAATTATTTTGATCATAGAACAAATAAGAAAGGAAACTATATTTCTCCATTCTCTGAACAACTTGGTATAATTTGATATTTTTTCTTGCTAACATATTTAGAATTCACCAGTGAAGCTCTTTGTAATGAGTGATATTTTTGCAAGGAAGTTTTTGAAGTATATTTTTTCTAGACAGAAGACAACAGATTCATAATTTTAATTTAATTTCACCTTTATAAAGATGCTGTCCTAATATCTTTTGTAATTATTTTCTGATGAAATTATTGTTATTTTCTGATGAAGTATGAAGTCATATTTATGGATATTTTTCTGAGTGCTCTATCTATATTTTAGGTATATTTAGGTTTTGCTTTCTTTGATGCTGAAGTGTAAAATAATTCACATTGCATTCATTATGCTTTGTGCTTACTGAGATTCTTAGATCTGAGTACTGATGTACTTTATTAATTTTTCTCTCAGATATCATCTTTTCTAAAAACTCTTCTACCCCATTTTGCTCTCCTCTCATTCTAAGTTGAAATTATACATGTTTTATGCCATTGGAAATGAATTTTTTTTGCATGCTGTATGATGGGGTCACATTTCATGATTCTTCCATGTGAGTATCCCATTATTGCAGAATACTTGTCGAATTTTCATTTGATTGTTTGTGTTTTGCTTGTTTGCTTTTTGGGATGTTTTTGGGATGTTTGATTGTTTGCATTTTTTGTGTGTGCTTTGTTCGTGTTTTGCTTGCTTGTTTTTTTGGGATGTTTCCATTCTGGAATTTGCATGTAGTTATTCCTCATGGTTTCCAACTGTCTGCTAAAGTTTACCATCTAATTATCAGTTTGCAAAGAAAATTTATTATAGTTGTTTCATTCCCTTGTTTGATATTCATAATATCTGAGTTACCTGTGTTTTAATTGGAATGGCTGTTTTTCTCTTGATTGAGGATCACATTTCTCTCCTTCTGAATGCATCCCTTTTTTTTATTTCTTCATTTCATGCTGGCCATTTTGTGTAAAAGAACAGCATAAACTCAGGTAGATAACATTTTCTCCTGCTATGATGTGCTGAGACTGTAGGTGATCATGGTCTGGGTTTTGTGATATTTCAATTACATTCATATTACCACCAATTCTAAATATATATGTGTTAGGCACAGATGAGACAGAGGTCACATGCTTGCTGCAGAGATATAGCACAGCTGTCTCTGTGGGAGATGGCACTTGATGTCCTGAAAAAACTAAAGTGTTGCAAAGCTGCTTGAGTCTGGGGCAGAAGGAGGCCTTGGGAAATGAAACTTTACGACTCACCTGGTCACAAGGAAGCAGATGGTTCAGCTTGCGCTTCCTCCTCCTCCATTCTTCAGTCACATTTCTTACTTTCTTTACCTCCCAGGCCTATAAAATAAACTGTGCTGAACCTCTTGTGGTCTTTGAGTCTCCATCTGAGC
The DNA here is from genome assembly GCA_004026745.1 of Myrmecophaga tridactyla. Lineage (NCBI taxonomy): Eukaryota > Metazoa > Chordata > Mammalia > Pilosa > Myrmecophagidae > Myrmecophaga > Myrmecophaga tridactyla. The sequence continues at coordinate 22,089 of PVIY010036823.1, forward strand.
TCAGAGTCCCACCTGGTCCCAGCTTTGTTATATCTCTGTCTCTTGTGTTTCTTTCTCAATTCCCGGTCACCTCCCTTCAGTCTCAACACTGAGCTGCACTGGTCGCAGCATATATGTTATTCACACATAGAGGGACATGTCCTTCCTTAGTGTTTGATCTGGTAATAACGGAATGCCTGATGCTTTTGAGTTGATTTAAAATAGGTTTTCTCAAATTTTATGTGTTTCCCTTAAGTGTGTTGGTCTGGGTATTTTAGCTTGCCATATTCCCAAATAAGGCATTTCTCCTATTGCAAGCTATTTCTGTACTTCATTGTAAACTCCATTTTTCAACATGAGCTCCGATTTTTCTTTTTTAATGTCAGAATTCATTTGTAGGGAAATGACCTATAACTTTTGTTAGTTTGATATTTGTCTAAAACATGAACTCAATTTTAATTCAATTGTGTTTTAATTGGTCAGCTAGAACATGAATTCAACTAACTGGTGTAGTGAGGAAAAAGGTGGGATGAACAAAAGTCCGCCCTCTTGGTTTGATGATGTTTACTGGCACCTGAAAATTACAGTATTATGTGCACAGAGAAGTATGTTATCTACCTGCCAAAGTAACAGAACTGTGGCTTAAAAGATAATATACAATTATGAAAAAAACAAACAACCATATATATAGAGAGAAACAGAATAAAGCCCAGCCTAACTGAAATCCCAATTATACCAATCATCTCTAAGCTCAAAGAATGTTAGAGACGTCAGGATTTAGAGCCTTGCTTAGGTGATTTGAAAATTGTCTTTGGTGCCATCTAGTGTGTGGAATATGTAAGAACACCATAGGTTTTTACATTTTCAAAAGGAAAGCATTTAGACCACTCATCAACCCAAGCAGTTCCAGTATAAACAAACAGGGTCAAGGAATGTCTGATTTCCTAAGATCATTTCCAAGGTGGGTATTCTGAGTATTTGGTTGATAGAAGCATGTGTTTTTGTGATGACATCATATATCACATTAGTGCTAAGCAAAGATTCTTTACATAAACTGTCCTGAATTTCCCTTTCCAGCTTATCCCTTGCTATTTTAAAGTCACTTTTTCCCCAACTCCATGTTCTGGATAAAATATGCATTTGTTTCTAGTATTTTTCTTTTGTTTTTTTGGTCATAAGGTCTTGCCTAGTCCCATGTTTAGTAATTTATTTAGTTAATATATGCCATACACCAATTGTAATGAAAGACTCTGCAGGAGCCCCGGGAAGATAGCCAAATAGGGTAGCTTGTGTTCAGCCCTGCTCCACAGGAAAATTAGAGAAGGGACTGGAGGGTGATTGAGATTTTGGTTCAAGAGTGCAACTGACCTGGAGAGCCTTCTGCACTACATAGGATGGCCCAGGTTGAAGAAGCTGAGGAACTGAGAGGCAGAAAGCATGAGCCTGGCCTGGACAGGGAGATGGGGCTAGGAAGTAAGCCAGGCCATGTTCTTTAAATGTACAACCCTCACCAGTGCAGCCCTGTGATCCACAACTCACCACATCCCATGCACCTGAATGCTGTCACTTACCCCCACTCCCTGTGCTCCAAGCACACCCACCACACCACCCCCAGTGCAACTCCCCATCCCCCCAACCCCCTACTGCAAGTGTAGTCCAACCCACCCCTCCTGCACCTATCCCAAGCACTACCTCCCCGTCTGTACCCTGCAAGCTGTTGACAATGCATAAAACTGCTGGTGCATACCTTCATACCCAGGCTACCTCCACCCCCTGTCCATAGTGTTGCACAGACTCATGACCCCTGAAGTGCATCAGTTTTAGGCACTCCTAGACCCGTGTATGCACACAGCACTCAGTCATGCTTCGCAGCTCTGAGAAAGCATTGACCTGTGCAGCTGGGTCACATCTACCCCTAACCCAGGAAGGCATAATCCTGACCTGCTGTCACAGCTCTTCAAATGTGCAAAAAGGGCGCCTAGCCCTAGACCAGCATACATGTGTCTAGATCAGCAAGTGTCTCAAGGATATATGTTTATAGGTTGTCAGTATCAAATGATCACTTGTTCCAGAGGTTTCCATGCTTGTCTTTTGTTCTCAGAAGAAAATCTCAAGCAGATCTTTCTATCTGAACACCAGAAATTGGGTTCATTCCCTTTTTATTTTATTTTATTGGTTCTTTCTTTCTCTTTTTTTTTTCATGGGTAGGCACCAGGAATTGAACATGGGTCTCTGACATGACAGACACGAATTCTGCCACTGAACCACCTTTGGACTACCCTGGGTCCATTCCATCTTGTGTTACATCTTTTTAGTGTCTGTAGATTATTGCAGGTGATGCTTTAGATTTCAGAAAACATCCTGAGAAGGAAATCAGCCTTTTGTTTGAGGTTCATCATTTCTCCAGTTTTGGTTTTCCAGCACTATGTGACTACCCAAAATTCTGGACCAGTCTATGCACTCAGCTTCTCAACCACTCCTACAATTGGTCAATGCCTGTAGGGACATCTTCAGGCCTTCTGCTCACCTCCAAATAGTTTCACTCTCTTGATTATATTCAGTCTAGTCCATATTTTTTTACATATATGATGTGAAAACTGACTCATTTTTATCACAGACATGATCAGATGATAAGAAGAAGCCTAGAATACTGCTTACCTTAGGAAGAATATTGCTTCACAAAGCCCAGGCAGTATCTCAGAACAGGGATGGCAAGACCAGAATTAATTGAGGATGGAAAGTTCGGATACAGGTTGGTTTTTCACAGAAGAGGATTGGTGTGAGGCAAGGATTTTGAGGCAAGGGAGTCAAAGGATTTTATTTAGCATGTTCTTTATGTGTTGAGGCTTTCCACACAAGGGAAAAACATATTCAGTTGCCTTCAATGCCAAAGCTGGTCCTGAGAAGTTTGTTGATTTCAAGAAACATAAATACAGACCATCTGTAGGGCCTTCTTTACATACTCAAACCTAAAATTAACAGAAATAGTACAATATGATGTTTAAAAGTTATCTCAACTATATGCCTCAAAAGTATGCTTTTCTAGAATGCTTGGCTTCCACTTAGCTTAATGGTATAGAATAGG
>PVIY010036824.1:0-25143 GCA_004026745.1 Myrmecophaga tridactyla
CAAGGACACAAAAGGACATTTCCACACCAATGTTTATAGCAGCATTATTTACAATTACCAAGAGATGGAAACAGCCAAAATGTCCATCAACAGACAGGTAGCCAAACAAACGGTGGCATATACATACAATGGAATATTATGCAGCTATAAGACAGAATAAAGTTATGAAGTATGTAACAACATGGATGGACCTTAAAGACATTATGCTGAGTGTGATTAGCCAAAAACAAAAGGACAAATACTGTATGGTCTCACTGATATGAACTGATATTAGTGAATAAACTGGGAATATTTCGTTGGTAACAGAGACCATCAGGAGATAGAAATAGGGTAAGATATTGGGCAACTGGAGCTGAAGGGATACAGATTGTGCAACAGGACTGAATATAAAAACTCAGAAATGGACAGCACAACACTACCTAACTGTAATACAATTATGTTAAACACTGAATGAAGCTGAATGTGAGAAAGATAGAGGGAGGAGGGCTGGGGGCATAAATGAAATCACAAAGAAAGACGATAAAGATTGAGATGGCATAATCTAGGAATGCCTAGAGTGTATAATGATAGTGACTAAATACAGAAGTTTAAAGGTGTTTTTGCATGAGGAAGAACAAAGGAATGTCATTACTGCAGGGTGCTGAAAATAGATGGTAATTGATATTTTAAAATTTCAACTTATGTGTGAGACTGAAGCAAAAAATGTTTATTTGGTACAAAATTTATATTTTGACTAGTTCATCTCCTAATATAACTTATATAGATAGTTGGTTGAACAACATAAGTACATGGAACCTTGGGTAGGACATTAGATTTTATTGGTTTGTCCAGAGTGATGCCCTGATGAATCCCAGAGTGATTTGATCAGTGAGTTGAAAAGTATTCGCAGGGTCCCCTTGGAGGAATGGTGAGAATGGGAAAAAATTCAACCTCCCCAAGTTGAATTACTGATGTTCTCATAAGCAGTGCGGATAACCAAAGCTATAGGCTGAGCCCCCAGTCTTGGGGTTTGTTCACATGAAACTTAACCCCAAAGGATAGGTCAAGCCTACTTAAAATTAGGCCTAAGAGTCACTGCCAAGAGCACCTCTTTTGTTGCTCAGATGTGGCCTTTCTCTCCAGCCAACACAACAAGCAAACTCACCACTCTCCCCCTGTCTACATGTGACATGACTCCCAGGGACAGAAATCCTAGAATGAGCTGAGACTCAGCATCAAGGGATTGAGTAAACCTCTAGACTGAGCTGAGACCCAGCATCAAGGGATTGAGAAAACCTTCTTGATTAAAAGGGGAAGAGTGAAATGAGACAAAGTGTCAATGGCTGTGAGATTTCAAACAGAGTCGAGAGGTTATCCTGGAGGTTATTTTTACACATTAAGTAGATATCACCTTGTTATCCAAGATGTAATGGAGAGGTTGGCAGGTACCGCCTGAGAATGTGGAACTGTGTTCCAGTAGCCATGTTTGTTGATGATGATTGTATGATGATATAGCTTTCACAATGTGACTGTGTGAGTGTGAAAACCTTATGTTTGATGCTCTTTTTATCTATCTTGTCAACAGATGAGTAGAACATATGGAATAAAAATAAATAATAGGGGGAACAAATGTTAAAATAAATTCAGTTTGAAATGCTAGTGATCAATGAAAGGGAGGCGTAAGGGGTATGGTATGTAAATTTTTTTTTCTTTTTTTCTGTTTTTGTTTTATTTTTCTGTTGTCTTTTTATTTCTTTTTCTGAATTGATGCAAATGTTCTAAGAAATGCTCATGATGATAAATATGCAACTACGTGATGATATTGTGAATTACTGATTACATATGTAGAACGGAATGAGCATATATTCAGGATGTTTGCGTTTCTTTCTTGTAATTTTTTTATTAATAAAAAATTATTAAAAAAAAAAGAAGTATTTGCAAAGTTCCTTTGGGGGTATGGTGAGAAAGGGGGATAATTCAACTTCCCCAAGTGGAAAATTCTTGATATTCTCACAAGTAGTGGGGACAACCAAAGCAAAAGGCTGAGTCCCCTACCTTGGGGTTTGTTCATATGAAACTTAACCCCACAAAGGATAGATTACGACTACTTAAAATTGGGTCTAAGAGTCACTCCCAAGAGAACCACTTTGTTGCTCAGATGTGGCCTCACTCTCCAGCCAGCATAACAAGCAAACTCACTGCCCTGCCCTTCTCTATGTGGGACATGACTCACAGGAGTGTGGATCTTCCTAGCAACGTGGGACAGAAATCCTAGAATGAGCTGGGACTCAGCATCAAGGGTTTGAGAAAATTTTCTCGCCCAAAAGGGGGAAAAGCAAAATGAGATAAAATAAAGTGTCAATGGCTGAGAGATTCCAAACAGAGTTGAGAGGTTATCCTGGAGGTTATTCTTACACATTAAATAGATATCACCTTGTTGGTCAAGCTGTAATGGAGTGGGTGGAGGGAACTGCTTGAAAATGCAGAGTTGTGTTCCAGTAGCCATGTTTCTTGAAGATGATTGTCTAACGATACAGCTTTCACAATGTGACTGTGTGATTGTGAAAACCTTGAGTCTGATGCTCCTTTTATCTACTTTATCAAGAGACGAGTAAAACATACAGAATAAAAATAAATAATGGGGGAACAAATGTTAAAATAAATTTAGCAGACTGAAATGCTAGTGATCAATGAAAGGGAAGGGCAAGGGGTATGGTATGAATTAATTATTTTCTGTTGTCTTTTTATTTCTTTTTCTGAATTAATGCAAATGTTCTAAGAAATACCCATGATGATGAATATGCAACTATGTGATGATACTGTGAATTACTGATTATATATGTAGAATGGAATGATCATATGTTAAGAATGTTTGCATTTGTTTGTTGTTATAGTTTTTAAAATTATTAATAAATTAAAAACAAACAAAAAACCTCTCTCTCCTGTCTTTTCCTATCTGACTATAGTGCTCCCTTTAATATTTCTTGTACAGCCAGTTTCTTAGTCACAAACTTTCCAGTGATTGTTGTAGTGAAAATATTTTAAACACCCCTCATTTTTTTGAAGGACAGTTTTGCTGGGTATAGAACTCTTGGCTGGCTGTTTTTCTCTTTCAGAATTTTAAATACAGTATAGTTTCTTTTAATCTGATCAGAATTTTTCAGCTCTTGTTTTTCTGGTTCTTGCCCTGCCTAGGAAGGTCTCCTCAGATGTGATCCACCTCAGTCAGATTTTTCCAAACAGAAAGGCCCACATCTCAGGAGGAGGGTATTATCAGCATCAAGTTTCCCTGAGGATGAGACCCAGTAGGTTGCCAGACTTTCCTATGAAGCCTCTAGACTCTGTGTTTTTCCTCTCCTGCCCAGTGTGTGATGCTTCTCAGCCTGCAGCTTTCCACCAGAACAAAGAATGCAGTGTCTTTAATTCTATGCAGCCTCTTCCTACCAGTGGTGTGGTTGAGACAGAGGCTGAGGTAGGAGGTGGGCTTAGGTTGCTTCTGGTTTCCAGCCCCTGGGGCCTGAATTCCCTGAAGGGCAGTCACTTGAGAGAGCCCCTGCCACCCTTTTCTTGGGGAAGATACAGCCTTTAGGGAATTATCCCCCCTCACCTGATTAGTTACTTTGTCTCTCAAACATGCCTTAATTCTGCCTTTGCTTGGGGCAGTGCTAAAGCCTGAGAGTGTTGGCAGTTCTATGTAATGAGCTGTTAAGAAGTTAAAAAGGGGGGTGGGATGGGGAACTGGAATCCAGCTCCCTGGGCTTGCCACTGAAGAGCTGGAGTTGGTATACAGCTCTATTTCCCTGGGTTCTATATGCCCCCCTTTCTTAGGGCCCAGCCTTTTCCAGCATTTTGTGCTGTCCAACTCAAAAAGCCTCCGCGTTTTGCTTGTTTGTTTGTTTTTCTTTGTTTTGTTTTGTTTTTCCTTTTCCATCAGCCTAAATACCTCCCTGCCAAGGCAAAAACTCCCAGTTCCTTTAGTGTTCACTCCAGGTTTATCTGTGTTCAGGGCCTGTTTTCAGCAGAACAAATTTGTTCATCAATTCCACAAATGGAATTTGGCTGAGCTACCTTCCTTGCATCTAGTAGGGTCTGCTTCCTTTGACCCGGCCTGCTATTCCCATGGGGGAGAGCCACCAGCCTTCTCAGCTTTGGAGACTTACAGTTTTGTAAGTTCTGTGGGATCTCAGCTGTTCCACCTGTTCCAGACTGGTGTATGACATGTGTCTAGTCACTGATGTTTTACCAACAGTTGTTCCATTCAGTTCTTGGCTATTTAGTAGCTGCCCTGGAGGGCAAACTAAATTCCACACCTCAGTACTCCTATATTCTCTTCTAAGAGAAGTTTTTTTTTAAAAAGTAGACTACTTTCTTAAGGCAGTACTTCTCTATCACCTTTGAAGAAAGGTATTGTGTTGGCAATAATTTTTTTTTCATGTCCCACAACTTTAATAGAATATTCCAACTAGTCTGTCCACGCCGAGAACACCGTTTCCTGAGGGAAGGCCAAGCATGCTCCATGAACTGGGGTCACTGCTGCCAGTGCTGCTAGTGCATGCCCTAAGTTAGCCCCACACTGCCAAGGCCAAGGCTGCAGACACAGGCTTCTGGGGACTCCATACAAAGTGAGTGGTAGGGCCAAGGAACAGGAGCTTCTGAGAAAGCACAACTTGGAAGTGACTCGTTACCTTTCCAACCCAAGCCCCATAGCCTCATCTGCTAAACTGTAGATAACCCACAGATCTTGCTTCTCTGGCTACAAGCCCTGGACTCTGCAACAGTGGACATGGCCTGAGTGTCATGAGAGCAAGCCCTGCCTCCAGGAGCCATGGCAGGGGCAGCAGCTCCTTCTCTGCGGGACACTGGCTGCAGCTGGTGGCTGCCTCTGCTCGGCTAAGACACCAGGTCTCCAGTCACAGCACAGGTTCAGTACTGAGAGGGTGAGCAATGGCCTAAGTGCAAAGTCCTCACGACCACGAATGAATAAATAAATATGTCAATGAACCACTAGAGCTACCGCCTCTGCATCAGTGTGTGCCATGATCCCCACCCCCACCCCTAGGAAAATAAAACTGAAGAAAACCGCATGAAGGAGAACACAACTTGGCTCTCCAAGGCCTTGCTGAGAGGACGCAAGTGCAGCAGCCAGAGCAGCTTTCACAGAAACAGGTTCAAGTGGCTAAAACTGAAGGGTGTGGGTTTCTTCAAAAGAAAGGGAAGTATTAAGTCCGATGGCAGAAATGGTGGACATCACCTGCGACCTACCCCTCGGCTGAGCCCATCCCCGGCCATTGTGGTCTCTCTCTGAGGCCTTCCCCGAGGGCAAAGCTCACTGAGTGCAGGGTACCCTAGGCTGCAGAGTGCACTGGAACTAAACCTCCTATTCCTGAAATGCGTAAAAGTTGCTACTGTACAAGTTAAGCAAAATAATAAGGGAAAAGGGAAAGTAAAAGTGAAAATCATGCACTTGAAAAAATCAGGCAGGTGGGCACTGTGATACAACTGTGCCATGTCCGCATCCCGACCGACGGCCCCGCAGGGGTGCGGCTCACTGCTGCTTGCACTCGGCCGGCTGGCTGGGCTCCTTCTGCTAGAAACGTACGAATGATTAACAGACAAAAATTACACCTTGGGGTTTATTTCAGTGTCTTCCTCCTCTTCTCCCTCCTCATTACCTTCTAATTCCTCTTCTTCTCCTTCCTCGCCTTCTTCAAAATTGTTGGCATCTTCTATGGCCTCCCTGGTAAAGTAAAGCACTGCGCGCAGGACAATCCTCTCACGGAAGAAGTGGCCAAATAGATGCTAATGTGAATTCTGAATTTTCATCCAGTGATTCTCCAACCCCAGATGCTTTTAGGGGACTGAAGAAGTTGAAAAAGGAATCATGGCAATAATATTTTTAAACACCTACTATACTACATGCCAGCACTGTACTAACATTGTAGGACTAGAAGACAGCATAAGCTAAAACAGTTTCCTTAAAGGACATTATTAGCTAATAAGGGTTGTAAGAATTTAACTGCTAACTCAGAACAATAAATAATTAAGGGTTAAATTTTTTTATAAACATGATCAAAGTTCAAAGAATTAAGAGATAAATCTGTGAGAACTGTGGCAAATGATAAAATTTTACAGAGAATGCATTAAGCCTCCACTTAATTATGATTCAGAATAATAAGAGATAAGGATTTAAATCCAAAGAACTTATCCAGAATACATCCATATTTAAAATACCCAACAGAAGAAAACCACGAAGTTTCAATTAGTATTAAGCTTGCATATGTTAAAAAAGAAAAAAAACTTGCACGTGTCCAAATGTCCATTTGTGTCCCAACACTCAGTTCCTCCAGGTATATACCTAGCAACGAGGTTGCAGCATTTCACTCCCAGCCTTCTGTGGAACCACGGCTGCCCTCCAGAAAGGCTGCAATTCTCAGCTTCCCTACCAACAGTGAATAGGTACATCTCTTTCTCCACATTTCTCTAGCACTTGCTTCTCTCTGTTCATTTTTAAACAGTTTTATTGGCTCATCATACAATCCAAGCTAAGTAAATAGACATGGAATCTTGAATAGGGCGTGAGATCTTGTTGATTTGTCTGGTTTAGTCTGATGCCCTGATATATGCCAGAGTAATTTGGCCAGTGAATATGAAAATAATTGCAAAGTCCCTTTGGGGGAATAGGGAGAAAGGAGGAAATATTCAACTTCCCCAATTAAGGAATTCCTGATATAGTCTGCATGTAGTGGGGACAATAAATCAATAGACTGAGCCCTCAATCTTGGGGTTCACCCTTTATGAAATTTATTCCTGCAAACGATAGGCTAGGCCTACTGTTCTAGTTTGCAAACTGCCAGAATACAAAATACCAGAAACAAAACGGCTTTTAAAAGGGGGAATTTATTAGGTTGCAAGTTTACAGTTCTAAGGCTGTGAAAATGTCCAAATTAAGGCAAGGCTATGAGAATGTCCAAATTAAGGCACCAACAAGGGGTTACCTTCACTCAAAAGAGGCAGATGAAGTTCAGGGTTTCTCTCTCAACTAGAAGGGCACATGTGAAGTCTGCTAGCTTTCTCTCCCAGCTTCTTGTTTCATGAAGCTCCCCTGGGGGTGTTTTCCTTTTTCCATCTCCAAAGGTCTCTAGCTCCTTGACTCCAAAGCTTTTTTCCAAAATGGTTCCCTCTTAAAGAGCTCCAGTAAGCAACTCCACTTGGAATGAATGAAGACACATCTCCATGGAAACCATCTCATCAAAAGTTACCACCCACAATTGGGTGGGTCACATCTCCATGGAAACAATCAAAAAGTTCTCACCCAGCAATACTGAATAAGGATTAAAGAACTTGGCTTTTCTGGGGTTCACAACAGACTCAAATTGGCACACCTACTTACAATTATGCCTAAGAGTCACCCCTGAAAAATCTCTTGTTTCTCAGATGCGGCCTCTCTCTCTATAAGCCCACTTGGCAGGTGAACTTACTGCCCTACACCCTACGGGCATGACTTCCAGGGGTGTAAATCTCCCTGGCAATGTGAGACAGAACTCTTGGGATGAGCCAGGACCCTGCATCATGGGATTGAGAAAGCTTTCTTGACCAAAATGGGAAGAGAGTAATGAGACAAAATAAAGTTTCAATGGCTGAGAGATTTCAAAGAGAGTCAAGAGGTTATCCTGGAGGTTATTCTTACACATTATTTAGATATCCTTTTTTAATTTAGGTGTATTGGAGAAACTGGAGGGAAATACTTGAAACTGTTGTACTGTGTTCCAGTAGCCTTGATTCTTGAAGACGAATGTATAACTATTTAGCTTTTACCATGTGATTATGAAAACTTTATGTCTGATGCTCCTTTTATCCAGGGCTTGGATAGATGAGTAAAAAAAAAATTGAAAAAAAATTAATAAATAATAGGGAGGACAAGTGGTCAAACAAATGGGGTAGACTGAAATACCAGTGGGCAATAAGAGGAAGAGGTAAAGGGTGTGGGGGGCCATGGTGGCTCAGCAGGCAGGAATGCTTGCCTGCGATGCCAGAGGACCCAGGTTCATTTCCCGGTGCCTGCCCGTGTAAAAATAAATAAATAAATAAATAAATAAATAAATGGTGTGGGATGTACGACTTTTTTCTTTTTATTTCTTTTTCTGGAGTGATGCAAATGTTCTAAAAATGACGATGATTTTTGAATATACAAGTATGTGATGACATTGCAAGCCATGGATGTACACCATGTATGGACTGTGTGTGTGTGTGAAGATTTATCAATAAAAATATTTCAAAAGAAAACTTGCATGTGATAGCAACAGAAAATGGGAACTATAACAATGTGAAACATATACATAAACACTACATGAACTTTTATGTATCTGTACTGCTTCAGGCCAAACATAACTCAGGGCCATGCATTACCCAGCCCAACTCCCCAGATCATGAGGAAATTAAAATCCACTAGTAAAGGAAAGGGTAGAAAAAGAAAACACGTATACTTAAATGGCTAAGAGATTTCAATTTGATTCAGGAGGTCATTCTGGAATTTACTCTTATGCAAGCTTCAGACAGATATTGCAAATTGCCACAGTATGCCAAACCTCAACCAAAGTATTTCTGAAAACCCTAAAAAATACCCTTGGCTCTATCTAAAACACTATAAAATTTTTACTTAGTAAGTACATTTTTGCAAAAACTTAAGGTCTCCAGATTGTTCCTATACCAGATAAGCCCTGAAACCCAAAGGTACCAGTCTCTCCAAGAACATCAACCAATTTCATTCCTCTACCCCATAAGGTCGACACCCCTTTCCAGCACAAAGAAGTTAAAATGGTCATCGCCCAGATGTCCCTAAAGACTGAGAAAATGATCAGATGAAGGGAGGAAGTGTAACTGAGAAATTAGGATTTAATAAATGACTATGACTACTGACTCCATCAGATATTTCTATTTAGTGTCTAATGTAGTAGAATAGCCAGAAGCAAATACCTGAAATTGGTGAACAGTAATCTAGTAACCTTAATTTCTGATAACAACTATATAACTAGATAGCTTTTATTTTGTGGCTGTAAAAACCTTGTGACTGACACTCCATTTATCCAGTGCCTGGATACATGAGTAATAAAATAAAGACAGGCATAACAAAAAATAATAATAATAAAAGGTTGGGAATATGGGGGGAAAAATACCCCTAAGTAAACTATGGACAATAACTATAGTATTATTTTAATAATATTTCATCAATACTAACAAATGCAACTACTGTTAAAAAAATGAATACATACACAACTATGTGATACTATGAGCCACTGATTGTATACTACGTACGGACAGTATATGTGTGCAGATACATCAATGAAAATATTAAATATTAAAATACTTTTTATTAAACATATTTTAAAAATATAATTACAAAAAAATCAACTTTAACAAATTTTCGACACCAATGGAACTGTTAGTGGTGGGGTACTATATGGGAATCCTGTATTCTGTTTTGTTTTGGGGATCGTGTATTTTATGGAAGCTTGTTCTACAAACCCGCTTCTCTAATAAAAAAATTTTTTTTAATTAAAAAAAAGTATTATACCTATAAGTTTACCTGATACTTATCTGAAAAACTTGCCTCCACACAACTGATAAATATGAACAAACCTCAGCTCAGAATATCAATATAAAATGACAAAATTATTACATAAGTTTAATGCTTTAAAATAAAATTTTAAAACTCTGAAGCAGGACCTATTAACATCTGCCTCTGACACTGTAATTCATATGCAATATTTTCATCATAATCTTTTGAACACCTATCATTTTTCAGAAATGGTATTTAAATGAGTTCACTCCAGAAATAAAAGTGATTGCCCCCAAAAAAATCTACCTTGGGGGTGCAAGGGTAGTTCAGTGGTAGAATTCTCGCCTGTCAGGCAAGAGACCCAGAACTTCCCAAAAAACAAATAAGCAAAACAAACAAACAAAATTTCAACAAATAGTGCTGCAAGAACAGGCTACTCATATGGAAAAAAAATGAAATGTGATCCTGCCATACAGCATAAAAAAAAAAAACTAACTTAAAATGATTCACATAAGTATAGTCCTTTAATATGTAAAGGGAGAAGCAATATTGAAAGTAAGAAATTAAACTTTGGAATATTCAAATCGTGTCTAATCACTATACCTATGAAACCAATCTTCAAAAATCACCCTAATATGAAGATGGCATACTACTAAAACAGAGGGGTATTTCACAACCCGGTACTGGCCATACTGGTTTGGTTATGAGGGTTATATGCATGGATTAGAGGAAGGCATAGCTTTCCCCAAAGCTGTAACTCCAATGATTTTGCCTTGGTTTCCACTGCCCATCAACCCTTGTACCTACACAGCCTTCCTGAAATAGAATCTGACTCAAATTGATCTGCATCATTTAATCTAAACTAATATAAACTAATCAATTTTGTACTAGGAAACTTTAACAAGCTCTACTTGAAGGGAACAAACATTATTTTCCTGAATGCCAGCATCTGAACCCCCTTGTTATGACTACTACTCACTACCTTGGGCAAAACCTACTCCCCACCAGAAGCTGAAATGTCATATGCTGACTTTCCCAGCTTCCTCTAAAGCTAAGCAATGGACATGTAACCTAGGCTTAGCTAACCAGACATGCCAGCCTTGGACAGGAGTTAATGCCACAAAGAAATATGGTAGGGGCTTCCTCTGGTACAGAGTAGAAGCACCGACACCCACTTTCCAGAGGCAGCAGCGATGGCCACAACGTCAAAGATATCCAATTTCCAATGTTAGTGAGATAAGATAAGGTATATAGTGCTTAAGCAATTTAACAGCCTTGTCTGCACCAGACCATCTCTGTAATATGATTGTTGCTAAGGCTCCAGCCTTAGTTGCCAAGCCTGAATCTCCAGCATTTCAAAGATTCTCTAAGTTACCCAACACCTTTTCAATAAATTTCTTTTGTACATAAATCGACTATAGACAGTGTCTGTGGCTTACAGCTAAAAACCAGTCGGATAGAGTGTTCTTCTAGACTCAGCTGCCTCCTAAGTGTCCCTCTGGGCTTATGCTTTATTCATACAGATATTCATATGCAAGGACACTGTTCTACCCCAAATTTTCAGGGTCCAGTTCAAGTATCCCTTCCCCACCTTGATCACAGAGTATTCCTTATTTCATTGACAAACATTAGACAAAAAAGCCCATGCTACCTGTTGAAGTATTACAGACTCTACATTTCTCCTAACTGATTGACCAGATTCTCACTACATCACTTACTCAACTCCTTTAACTTCAAACCTTCAAGTAGCATAGATCAAGTATGCTACTAACTGTTATTGCTTTTGGCAGGAAACTACACACACAGGGTAGTGTTGGATAACTGATACTAAACATGTCTCTAACACATTCAAAAAAGTCGTCAAGATATGAAAAAGTTATCAAGGATTTACTTATTCAAGGAGAAAACGTTTTTAACAATGAAAAAGCACACACAGAAAATAAGCATACAGGTCTTACTGGGCAAACACACTGTGCCAGTTTGAAACTGCTCTGTACCTCCGAGAAGCCACGTTCTTTAATCCTCATTCAATATTGCTGGGTGGGAGCCTTTTGACTGTTTCCATGGAGATGTGACCCACCCAATTGTGGGCGGTAACTTTTGATTAGATGGCTTCCACCGAGATGTGTCTCTACCTATTCAAGGTGAAGTTACTTACTGGAGTCCTTTAAGAGGGAGCCATGGTGGAAAAAGATTTAGAGCCAGTAGAGCCCACAAGGCTGCTATGTGCCTTCCCAGCTGAAAGAGAAACCCAAAAATTCATGAGCCCTTTCTTTGGAGTTACAGTATCTTTTCTGGATGCCTTAGTTCGGACATTTCTATGGCCTTAGAACTGTAAACTTGCAACTTAATAAATTCACTTTTTAAAAGCCATTCCATTTCTGGTATATTGCATTCCAGCAGCTTTAACAAACTAAAAAACACACCAACTGTAACAATAAAGAAAAATTATAATAACCACAAGTTATTAAGCACCATACTATGCCAGGCATTCTACTAAGGGCTTTATATGAATTCTCATTAAATCTTTAAACAGTCCTATGAAGTAGATATCACTATTCACCTCCTTTTACAGATAAAGAAAACTGAGGGACAGAAATTGCCCAAGGTCATGCAACTGGCAAGTAGTGAAGCAAAGATTCCAACTCAAGTAGGCCAATTCCAGAATCCTAATCACACTGCCTCCCTATGGCCTCTGCCAGCATTGCTCAATTATCTGAATGATTTGAGAGCAGCTCTATTTTCTCTTCCCCAATTCTGATCATTTATGGGTTTGCATTCCCTAGAATGCATCATTCTCTTTCAGGTCTTTCTGCCTAAACACAAGCTGTTCCCTCAGTCTGGAATGCCATGCTCTTTTTTTTTTCCCAGCTAGCAAAGCTCTACTCACTCTTCAAACACTGGCTTAAAAACAACTTTCTCTGTCAAGTCCTCTTCATTTGTACACATTTTCTGCCCCCAACCCTGAGGGAAGGAATATATCACTCCCTTAACACCATGGTAACACGGATTCACAAATACTCCTATCGGTGGGTTACTTTTTTCACAATTACATTTTTATAGGACCACCTACTACTGCACTGCAAGCTTCAGACACTGAGGTACAGATTAAAGACTAGGAATGCATAATGGCCCCTCTATTAAGTTCAACTACAATTTAAATTAATACTTTCTTCCAGTAAAGATAGCATCACTTATACTAACAATATTTTACTATCATCTATGTGCCAGATATCATACATGAAAAATTAATTGATGAGCAAAACTAATATTGTAAGCAGGTTAAATATTGGACTTTTAAACTGTATCTTACCAACCATTTCTCAACAATTGAGATTTTTGACAATATAATGTTTCAATAGTACCACAATTGTGCTTATTAACAAGATTTCAGAACTGGAAATATACTTTCCATCTATTAAATTTGTTAAAATAAAAGTCTAAGAGTAAGACATTTACACTAAGGAAGTAGAAGACAACAATCAAGTTGCAATTAATATCAAAAGCTGCTCTGTTACTCCTACCCACTCTTGAATCTCACCTTACTTGCTTCCAACACCTTAATCTGCTTTCACTAAACTATTACTCTACCTAACATTTTTTTTAAGTGAGAGCTTTATTGAGATATAATTCACATACCATAAAATTGACATATTTAAAATACAGGCACAATTCAATGGTTTTTAGTATATTCAGAATGTGCAACCATAACCACAATTTTATAATGCTTTTCATCATTCCAAAAAGAAACCCTGTACCCATTAGCAGTCACTTCCCATTTTTTCCCATATTTCCCCACAGCTCCCAGTAATCACTAATATACTTTTCTGTCTCAATGGATTTGTCCTTTCTAGACATTCCACATAAATGGAATCATACAATATGTGGCCTTTTTTGACTCACTTTTTTCACTTAGCATAATGTTTTCAAGGTTCATCTATGTTGTAGCATTTATTAGAATTTCATTCCTTTTTATAGTTGAACATTTTCTAGTATATGGATTACTACATTTTACTTATCCATTTATAATTTGATGGCTATTTTTTGGTTGTTCTCACCTTTTGGTTATTTTGAATAATGCTACTATGAACGTTCACATCCAATTTTTTGTGTGGATATATGTTTTCATTACTCTTGAGAATTCCTGGGTCATATGGTAACTCTAGAAGATGCCTATTTATTAGGCAAACTTTTCCCCAAACCTCAAAACTACAAAATTTTTATTTATTCTAAAAATATATCTACTATAACTATACTGATAATATAAAGTATAATCTTATTTTATATGCCTGAATTTTATATATGGAAGGAACCTTGTAACTAGCATCTAAAACAATCTGCTTTTTATATTTAAAGGGCCAAATGTAGTCATTTTTCCTATTTTAGAAGATTCACTTATGAGGATTGGTTATATATTCCATTTAAAGACAACCTCCAAACATATTAAATTTAGAAAGTATTCAATCCAATAAAAAAGTTTATTTAAACATATTATAGTTTCTAAACACTGATACTAGAATACTGTAATGTTTACTTGTAAAGAGTTTAATAATCCATTGCTCACCAAAGAGCTGGTGATGATACTGAAAATGACTAAGAGCACCAAGGTCGGAAGCAATAGAGTGGTTAAAAGTATGCATTCTGCAATCAGATGACTGGAGTTCTAATACTGACTCCCCCACAAACTATCTGTATAACCCTGAACAAATTTCTCCAGGTCTCTGAGCCTGGGCTCTCATTTGGAAAGTGAGAATAAGGTTTGTTGTGAGGATTTAATGAGATCATGCACATAAAACTCTTAGCACAGCACCTGGTGAATGCTCAATAAATGATTGCTATTGTGTTTTACCATAATCTGGATTTTGGTGAGACTGTAGAACATTTAAACACATGAACTTAAAACAATTCACTTGAGCTAACCTAACAGCTAAAAAGAACGTGTTAAATTATAATCCAATTATTTATGGAAGAAAGTAACAAAACATAATTATGGGGCAGAGTGAGATGCTTTAGAGCTCTGTGCCCTCACAGAAGTTTTGAACAACCGGCAAGAATGGGCAAAAAAAGTCTTTCTCAAAGCTCTAAAAAACAGTTAAAAGACTGCACTGAATCAAGAAAAGGGCTACTTAAAAGAAGAAGGATTCCTGCTGGCTCCACATCCACCGTTCACCAGCTCAACACAGAGCCAACCTGTGCTCCCAGTGCAGATCCTAAATATGCTCCTGTACATACTCTGCTTTGAGGGAGCAGAGTAAACTTCTTGCACATACTAGGAGCTCGTATGTCTGGCCCAATATCTCCAGAAGTAGCCTGAGGGACTAACCGGTATACTCTTTCCAGGCGTGCTATGCAGAACTTGCCCGGCCTGTAGGTGATTCACAGAGCTCTCAAGCAGTGGGTAAGCAGTCAAACTGTGCTGCTTGGAGCAAAGGATTGCTGGCTGTAGAACATACAATACAGTGCATGGGATTAGGAGAAAACTAATTCCTAGGGAAGAGGGGGCATTCCTACCCATGTAAATAGAGGAATTCCTAGAACTACACCCACATATCAAAGACAAGGATCACAGAGGCGCCTACTCTTTGGCCTGGAGATATTCTTTGAACTCTTTATGGATAAACTCCAGAGGACAGCACTTGCAAAGGTCAATCTGCAAAGACCAGGAAAGGTATTTTGTGTGTTTCTCCATCTTCTTTTTTTTTTTTTTGGTTAGCTGCTGGCATTCAATGTAAATTCTGTTATAATATTAACTGAATACAAGTGATAATACTAACAGAATACAAGGAACAGATGTCTCACGGACTAAATTCCAGCTACAACACATTAAAATATCAAAATGTCCAGATTTCAACAAAAGATTACAAAAAATAGAAAGAAATGGGGAGAAATGATCCAGGCAGGGAAAAAGATTAAAGCATTAGAAGCCACCAGTAAGGATAAGGAGACTGGGACATACCAGACAAAGATTTTTTTAAATAGTCCTAAATATACTCAGAAAGCTAAAAGAAAGCATGAACAAAGAACTAAAGGAAATCAGGAAAATGACAAAGGAACATAAAGAGACTCAACAGAGAACTGGAAATTAGGAAAAGGAAATTCCCTGAAAGGGTTCAAACAGCAGATTGGAGCTGGCAGAAGAATCAGAGAACTTGAAGATAAGACAATTAGAGGCGTTTAGTCTGAGGAGCTGAAAGAACAAAGAATGAAGAAAAGTGAACAGAGCTTGAGGAACCCCTGGGACACCATCAAGAATTCCAATATATGCAAAGGTGTCCCAGAAGGAGAAGAAAAAGAGGACGGGACAGAGAAAATATTCAGAGAAATTATGGCTGAAAACTTCCCAAATTCAAAGCCATGAATATACATATCCAAGATACTCAATGAACTCCAAATAGCATAAACCAAAACATACTCATGCTGTGGCATCTTGTAATCAAACTGTTGAAGGCCAAAATTAAGACTGCTAAAAGCTGCATGAGAAAAGCAATGTCACATACAAAGGAACATCAATGAGGGGGCAAGGTGGTGGGATGTGCATGTGCCAGGCTGGTGGGCAAGCCAATCGCAGTGGGGGGGGGGGTGTTCCCAGGCCTCCCACCTGGGCCAAGTGGTGCATGCCATGTCTGGCCTTCCAAGTAGGGCAAGTTACCTGCCTCCTTGCATGGTGGACTGTGGCACTGGCTAAAGGACTGCACAGAGTGTACAGGCTATTAATATTCTGTACCTATGTAAGCAAGAAGAAGAGATGTTTGTTTTTAAGCAAATAGTAGGTCCAGAGAAAAACATCCATTCAAATGTGAGTAAAAAACAGTAAGGGCCCACATGAGACCTATGCATAGATAATAAGGGAAAAGAACATGACAAGCAAAAGTAGATTAAAAATATACTTTGGAAGAATAATTACTTCAAGAATCAGACTAGAATTTTAGACAAAAACTTCTTTCTCTCCAAACATTTAGAGAGAGAAAAGGCCCTGTATGACCCAGTACACTGCAGCCATTTCAAAGCTCAAGACCCCAAAACAGCAGAGCAGCTTTCCTCAGGAAACAATACAAACCAGGTCCACCTTCCTCTTCAAAAAACCTGGATATCAAGGTGCTGCAGGCTTCAGAAAGCACTGGGTCTGCAATATAGAGTCAGAAGAAAACAGCAGCCGCAGTGAGGAAGGCAGAACTATGGTTCACCCAGAAAAGAAGCAGATAATCCACAATCCGATGATACAGAAGACTCATGGCAACTGCAAACAGACGGAGGCTTACAGTGATAGTAGCAAAGTGAATGAACCCAAGAATCTCGACTTGGTCTACAAATTCACCTGCTCTGCAAAACCCATGGGGCCAGAGGATACGGGAATGACTGCTTTCTCCGAGCTAGAACCTGAGAAGGAGCATGACACACAAGCTATCTTTGAGCACAGCCAAAAGATCAAGGAGGAGTAAAGGGGCAAGGAAGATGACAACATCTATTGGGGAATCAACAATTATCTGAAATATATGAACCCCAAAGACACACTTATGGACAACGCCTCCTCCAGAATGGTGAGGAAGGGCCCCATCCAAGCTCCTTAGCACCTACATACTACTGTGCACTGGGATTACCAATCAACATCTGTAAGGACCACAAGGACACTGGCTTCTGCAGCTTCAGTGACAGCTTCAAGTTCCTCCATGATCACTCAGATTACAAACATGGATGGCAAATCAAACGGAGCTTGATGAGAGTTGCTATGGTGTCTATGAGGATACAAATTATGAAATGGGAAGCAATGATGAGGAAGTACCATTTAAGTACTGCATCTGTCAACCAGACTTTCCAAAACAAGGTTGTCACCAAGTGCAGGCATTATTTCTGTGAGACCTGTGCATTGCAGTATTTCCGCATCACCCCATGTTGCTATGTCTGTGACCAGTAGACCAATGGTGTCTTCAATTCAACAAACTGATTGCCAAACTGGAGAAGCATCAAGCTGTGGGAGAGGGTGGTGTTTCTGATTTCCCAGAAGACCCCAATGAGGATCCAATTCGTATTATCTAGGCTTTCCCTAATTTTCAAATCTCAAAATAAATATTTTTCCCCCATCTAGGGAATTTCTGATATTCTGCCAAGCAGTGGAGACAATCAATTCCATAGGCTGAGCCCTCAACATTGGGGTTTGCCCCAATGAAACTTATACCTGAAAAGGAGAAGCTAAACCTACTTATATGCCTAACAGTCACCCCCAGAGAGCCTCTTTTGTTGCTCAGATGTGGCCTCTCTCACTAAGCTAACTTGGCAGGTAAACTCTCTGCCTTTTCCCCTACATGGGACATGACTCCCAGGGGTGTAAACCTCCCTGGCAACATGGGACAGAAATCCTGGGATACTCCGGGACCCGGCATCATGGGATTGAGAAAGCCCTCTTGATCAAAAGGGGGAAGAGAGAAATGGGACAAAATAAAGTGTCAGTGGCTGAGACATTTCAAACAGAGTCAACAGATTATTCTGGAGGTTATTCTTATGCTTTATATAGATATCCCTTTTCAGTTTATGGGGTACTGGAATGGCTGGAAAGAAGCACCTAAAACTGTTGAACTGTGTTCCAGTAGTCTTGATTCTTGAAGATGACTGTATAACTATTTAGCTTTTACAGTGTGACCATGTGACTGTGAAAACCTTGTGTCTGATGCTCCTTTTATCCAAGGTATGGACAGATGAGTGAAAACTAAAGATAAAAATAAATAATAGGGGTGAATAAAAGTTAAAAAATTGGGTAGACTGAAATAGCAGCGGCAAATGAGAGGGAGGGATAAGGGTTATGGGATGTATGCGTTTTTTCTTTTTTCTTTGTATTTCTTTTTCTGGAGTGATGCAAATATTCTAAAAATGATCATGGTGCTGAATACAAAACTATGTGGTAATATTGTGAGCCACTGATTGTATACCATGTACAGACTGTATGTATGTATGAAAATTTCTTGATAAAAATATTTAAAAAGACAAATATTTTGATTCATTTTGGAAAACTTAAAAAAAATTAAAGAGAACATCAACTCTATAAAGTAAGCTAGCAAAGAAGTGATTCAAAAAGATTAAAGGAAACACAACAGGATTATGTGAAAATGAGCTGATATCCATAAGGGAAAAGATAAAAGAAAAAATAAAATCATTTTAGAAATGAAAACCATTAAAAGCTACATCAATGCAACTAAAATCTCTGATAGTCCCATGGAGGATAAGTTTCAGGAAATTACAAAGACAGTTATAGAAAAGAATAAAGAGATATTAGCCATTAGAGATAAGATGGGACACTATGAAAGAGAGTCACCAGAGTCAAAGTTTGTGTTTCTGAACAAGAAAACAGAATAAATAGAAAAGAAGAAACATTTAGAAATGTAATACAAGAGTTTTTTTCTTGAAACGATATCATATAATGATATAGATACAGGGGTTCAATGTGAACTGGAAGAAATTCAAGAGAATAACTAGAATGGAGACATATCCCGGTAACCTTACTATCCCCGAAAGATAAAAAAGAATCTTATGCATATTTAAGCAGGAAAAAACTGACAAATCCCAAGCCACGAATAATGGAAAAAATAAAATCAGGTCAGACTTAGATTTTTCAACAATATAATTTGCCAGGAAGTAATAGAGCAACGTCTAAGAATGTTGGGGGGTGGGGGTAGGGGGCACACAGCAGATTTCAGTATGATTAGTACCTGGATTATATTACATTAAAAGGCAATGTATTGAGTGTATGGGTGGTTTAGTGGTAGAAGGCTCGCCTTTCATGCCAGAGACCCAGGTTTGATTCCCAGACCATGCATTAAAAAAAAAAAGGCAATATACTTATACTAATTGTAAAAATATTTGTGTCTTCATATTCCCTCAAATCAGGAAAATATTTAGTAACATAGATCATTACTATAGCAATGCAGATATTCATAAGAACTTTCTACTTGATATTTTGAAAACATTCACAGTTTTGACAGTTCTGACAGCTGATCAAATGGATCATAGTTAGCATTTAATCCTTAGAATTTAAGAACTTTGCTATCTGAATATGTAGATTTTTTTCCTTGTTGCCTTAATTTTAAATTGGTTTATGAAACTTTACAATGATTGTATGGATACTTTACTTAAATATGCCTATGTTTAAGCTAAATAAGATATTCACTGTTGGTGGTTCTACATGTACTGTTTGTCTTCTTAAATAAAGAAAATTTAATAAAAAATTTTAAAAAATAACAAAAGGCAATGTAGTGACATTTTAAAAATGCATTTGAAGATACAATTCAACCAACTGAAAGGTAAATCAATGGGATTTCACAAATGGAGATGCTGAAATATGAAAAATATCAGCTATAATAATTGAGTAAATACTGACTCAAATTTAAATAATATGAATATGATGATAATAGACCACAACAAAAATTCCTAAAAAGGTCAACATAATAGGAATTAGAGTTGGAGTTGGGCAAGGTGGGTGGCAGAGAGATCAAGATGTACTAATTGTTTAATCTTTCAAAATATGTAGTTAGCAAATTTCTTTTTTTTTAATTTGAAAAATAAAAAAAGATTAAGCACAGACTTCCCATCAGAAACCATGTAGGCAAGATGGCAGCAGAATGACAAATTTAAAGGGATTAAAGCCAAAAAAATGCTAATCAAGAATTCTATATCCAGCAAAACTGTCTTTCAACAATGAGGGAGAGAGAAAGATATTTCCAGATAAACAAAAGCTGAGGGATTTCATCACTACTAGATCGATCTTACAAGAAATGATAAAGGGAGTTCTGCACCTTGACAGGAAAGGATATTAAAACAACTGACTAAAGCCACATGAAGAAATAAAGATCTTTGGGAAAGATTTGGGAAAGATGATAACAAAGGTAAGCAAAAATACCAGTATTATTGTATTTTTGATTTGTAACTCTACTTTTTACTTCCTACAGGGGTCTAAAATGCAAATGCATAAAATGTAATGATAAATTATTCACACAACCCAAACACATGGGAGCCCAGAATGGGAACGAGGCCTTGTAATTCTGTTCAGCTTAATGTAATACTCAGATACATCCCAGACTACGGTGGGCTGATAATTAAAAAGTATTGGTAAAGTCCTTGTACTGGCTTGAAATGATGTATGTACCCGAGAAAAGCCATGTTTTATTCCTAATCCCATTTTGTAAAGGCAGCTGTTTCTTCTAATCCCTATTCAGTACTCTGTGTTTGAAACTGTAATTAGATCATCTCCCTGAAAGTGTGATTTAATCAAGAGTGGTTGTTAAGCTGGATTAGGTAGAGGCATGTCTCCACCCATTTGGGTGGGTCTCGATTAGTTTCTGAAGTCTGATAAAAGAGGAAACATTTTGGAGATGAGCGATTCAGAGAGAGCAGAGCAGAATGACATAGCCACAAGAAGCAGAGTCCAACAGCCAGTGAACTTTGGAGATGAAGAAGGAAAATGCTTCCTGGGGTGCTTCACGAAACAGAAAGCCAGGAGAAGAAGCTAGCAGATGATGCCATGCTCGCCATGTGCCCTTCCAGAGGAGAAAGGAACCCTCACCGTGTTCACTATGTGCCTTTCCAGATGAAAGAGAAACTGTGACTGTGTTCGCCATGTGCCCTTCCACTTGAGAGAGAAACCCTGAACTTCATCAACCTTCTTGAACCAAGGTATCTTTTCCTGGATGCCTTAGATTGGACATTTTTATAGACTTGATTAATTGGGACATTTTCTGGGCCTTAGAACTGTAAACTAGCAACTTATCAAATTCCCCTTTTAAAAGCCATTCCATTTCTGGTATATTGCATTCTGGCAGCTAGCAAACTAGAACAGTCCCTTAAGGGATCAGAGAATAAAATAGGGAAATACTAAATTTTTCCATCTGGGAAACCCCTGGTGCACTCTCAAACACTAGAGCCTCCCAAGAAAACAGTCCAAGCCCTTGATTTTGAGGCTTGCCCTTATAAAACTTATTTCTGTAGTGGAGAAATTAACACTACCTATAATTATGACTAAGAGTTGCTTCAAGGAGGCTAGAGGGAAACTGTAGAGCTGTGTTCCAGTAGTCCTGTTTCTTGAAGATGAATGTATAATGATATAGCTTTTGCAATGTGATTGATTGTGAAAACCTTGTATCTGATGCTTTTCTCTACAATACTGACAGATGAGTAAAAAATATGGATTAAAAATAAATAAATAATAGGGGGAACAAATGTTTAAATAAATTGAGTAGATTGAAATACTAGTGAACAATGAAAAGGAGTGGTAAGGGGTTAAGAAAAAATAGGGGGAACAAAGGTTAAAATCTATTGAGTAGATGGAAATATTAGTGGTCAATTAGAGGGAGGGGTAAGGGATATGGTATGTGTGAGTTTTTTCTTTTTTCTTTCATTTTTTTTCTGAAGTGATGCACATGTTCTAAAAAATTATTATGGTGATATATATACCACTATGAGATGATATTGTGAGTCACTGATTATATACCACACACAGAACGTTTGTATGCTAAGAATGTTCATGTTTGTATGTTGTTTTGGTTTGATAATACAAAATAATTTTTTTTAAAAGTGTTAATTCTGGGAAAAAAAAAAAACAGTTGCTTCAAGGAAACCTCTTTGGTTGTTCAGATGTACCTCTCTCTAAGCCTAACTCTACAAAGAAAATTATTTCATCCCCTCCAGGGATCAACAATGCTTTCTGGATTAAAAGAGGGAAAAGAAATGTAACATGATAAGGTTTCAGTGGCTAAGAGAGTTCAAATGGAGTCGAGAGGCTATTCCAGATGCTATTCTTATGCAAGATTCAGCTATATACTGAAAACTGTCACAGTTTGCTATATCCCAACTAACATCATTCCTGTAACCCCTATAGAACACCTAGGGCTCTAACTGAGACTCTATAAAAGTTTCATGTACTAAATTGACTTTCCTGAAACCTATAACCTCCAGAGGGTTCCTAAGCCAGATGAGTCCTGAAACCCAGAGGGGTCAGTCTCTCCAAGAAGTAAAAAATCCATATTTTTTACTCAGTTTCTCCCCATCCTATACTATTGAAACTCCTTTTCAACATGAAAAAGTTAGAATGGGCATACCCCAAAATGCCTATAGATTGGGAGTAGAATCAAAGGAAAAGGAGGAGGCATTAAAGAGAAGATAGGATTTAACAAAACAAATATGACCGCTAAATCACTATAGTGATATTTCTTTTAGCTTTTAGTGTTTTGGAGCAACTAGAAGGGAAAACTTGATAATGTGGAATGGCGACCCACATCAAACTTTGAAATCTGTTTCATAACAGCTTGTTAAAACGTACTTTGAAAATTATTGGGGTTTTTTATATTATATTTCACAATAAAAAAAAAGTAAAAAGAAAAGTCAAGCCATTTGGAGACAATAGAGAGGACAGAGGTCCCCAGTGGGCAGTCCCAACTGAGCCACTAGATGAGAGCAGCACTATCTGCCAGTCATACCAGTGAGCCATCCTGGATGTGTCAGCCCTGTTGCCTGCAGTCCCAGCCAAGACTTCATGGAGCAGAAAAGCTGCTAGGGCACCCAGTCACAACCATGAAATTAGAAACTGTTGTTGTTATTTCATGAAATTAGAAATTGTTATTTCAAGACACAATTTTGGGAGTATTCTGTTATTTAGCAATAAACAGGCAAAATACCTACTCTTTGCCATTAAAAAAATGTAAAGATAAATCAATGGTTTTAGATTCATAATGTATAAATTTGCAATTTGCAACAATACACAAAAGTGGGCAACAAGGGATATAGGAACATAGTTTATGTATGCTATTGAAGATAAGCTGGTATCAAAGCAAATGAGATTGTTATAGATGTAGGATGTCAAATTTAAGCCCCATGATAAAAGGAAAATATCAGAAAATATGTAAACTCATAGGGACAGATAGTAGAGTACAAATTACCAGGGGGGAAGGGCAATGGGAAATGAGTATGGGGCTTCTGTTTAATGTGAAGGGAATTTTCTAGTAATGATTACTGGTGAGGTACTGCAACATTGTAAATGTAATTAAATCTACTAAATGGCATGCTTGAGAGGGGCTGGAATGGGAGGATTTGTGGGGTTTTTGTGGGTTTTTTTCTTGCATGGGCAGGCACTAGGAATCAAACTTGAGTCTCTGGAATGGCAGGCAAAAATTCTGCCTGTTGAGCCACCGTGGTCCATCCAGAAGATCTGTGTTGTATACATGCTTCCACAATTAAAAAAAAACAAGAAAGAAAGAAAAATTAAGAGATAACAAAATACATGTGGTATAACCATTTGTTTTAGTTTGTTAAAGCTGATGGAAAGCAATATACCAGAAGCAAAATGGCTTTTAAAAAGGGAATCAATTAAGTTGCAAGTTTACAGTTCTAAGGCTGTGAAAATATCCAAACTAAGGCATTCAGGGAAAGATATCTTGATTCAAGAAAAGCCAATAGGTCCAGAACACCTCTGTCAGCAGGAAGGCACATGACAATGAATGTCTGCTAGCTTTCTCTTCTCATTTCAGAAGATTTCCCCAGGGGCATTTTCCTTCTGCATCTGCAAAGGTCCCTGGCTGTAAGCGCACTGTTGGCTATAAAGCTTTTTCCAAAATAGTTCTCTCTTAAAGGACCCCAGCAAGCAACCCCATATTGAATAGGTGGAGACATATCTCCATGAAAACCATCTAAGTTACCACCCACAATTGGGTGGGTAACATCTCCATGGAAACAGTCAAAAAGCTCCCAGCCAGCAATACTTACTGAGGATTAAAGAATATGGCTCTTCTGGAGTACAGAACAGTTTTAAACCAGCACACCATACAACTGAATATTATTCAGCCATACAAAAAGAATGCAGTTCTGATAACATGAGAAAACGTGGATGAATCCTGAAGACGTCATGTTGAATGAAATCAGAAATGAAAGGACAAATATTGTATAATCTCACTGATATGAAATAATTAGAATAAGCAAATTCATAGAGTGAGAATTTGCTTAGGTCATCATAGGTCATCAGCAGCTAGAGTGGAAGTAGGGAATGGGGAATAAGTGCTTAAATTGTGCAGTTTCTATTTGGAGATGGAAAAGTTTTGGAAATGAATGGTGATGATGATAGCACAACACTATGAACGTAAATTAAGAGCACTGAATTATATATTTGAACATGATTAAAAGAGGAAATTTTGGGTTGCATAGATATTAGAATAAAAATTAAAGAAAAAAAAAGCATAGGAGCATACAACACAGTGGACCCTAAGACATACAGTGAATAGTACAATTATAAAAATGTTCTTTCATCAATTGTAACAAATATACCATACAATGCAAGGTGTCAATAACAGGGTCATAAGTGGAAACTCTGTTTTTATACATTATTGTTCTGTAAACCTACAACTTCTTTAATTAAAAAAAAAGAAGATAAAAGATAAACTAAAGAGATAGTGAAATAACAAATACAAGATATGATCCTGGATGAGATCTAAGAATGGAGAAGAAAAGGCTCAAAAGGACATTACTGGGACAAAGGAAAAACTGGGATATGGATATAAGCTTTATATCAATGCTCAATTTCTTAAATTTGGTAAATGCACTTAAAGTGATTGCATAAGTGAATGTCCTGGTTTGTACGA
>PVIY010036825.1:0-25146 GCA_004026745.1 Myrmecophaga tridactyla
TGGGAGTGTAGACAACATCCAAACCAAACAGACTGAGAATGGAGGAGGGGTGGTTCCTTAGGGGGAAATTGGGGTGCTAGTCACAGAAGAAAGGGGAAGGGATACAGCACAGTGAAAACAATAAATATCCAGGGAAGAGTTTCAAGAAGGATGGATAGCCTCAAATGATCCTGAGCGGCTGAGGAAGATGAGAAGTGAACGGCCATAGACTTTTAGACATGGTAGCTGAGTCATTTGTTTCTGTAAAAGACCAGAAAATAGAGGAGGAAAGCAGGTTTCAATGGATGAAGGGGCAAGTTGAAGCAATAAGTCAGCTAAAGCAGGGATTTGGTATTTTGAGAAGTCTATCATTGAAAGGCAGGGGAGAGACTAGCTCTAACTCAAGTTTAGGCAACTGTGGTTATTGAATAAGACACTACACCAGGCCCTGGGAGTGCTGAGATTAATGCTGAGATTAATAATTCCCAGTCTTTGTCATCAAGGAGCGCTAAACCTGGAAAGAAAGAGCAAATTGTAAGTGAAAACTTGTGAGGAAACCATGAAATCTATCCAGTGATATCATAGAGAGCTTTTTGGATGTGGTGGTGCCTGAGCTGGGTTTTGTAGGATGAATAGGAGTTTGTTTTAGGAAGCAAAATGGGGAAGTGAGTGCCAGGCAAAGGAAAATATTCCCTAAGGGGCTCATAGGGCACACATTCTCTAGTGCTGGAGTGAAAACAGCAGGGGAAGGGAAGGGCAGGCTGAGAAAGGACCTTGGGCGACACGCTAAGTGTTGGGGCTTTGTCCAGAGGGTATTTGCCAGTTAGTGAAAGTTTTTAAGTGTGGACAAGACAGTGTCAGCTTAGTAGCTTAGAGGAGTCTCTCTGGATATTCTGATAGTCACGGAAAGTAATGACAAAGACAGGGCAAGAAGAAGGAACAGTGGATTGCTGGGGCAGGGAGAATGAACACATCTTGGTGATTATTGATTGGGGGAGTGGGACAGAGAGAAGCTTTAAGGACAGTGCCAGGGAGGAGGGAAAGAGGAAATAAGTTTCTGGAGAGGGAAAGTCCAAAGGTGTAGGTGGAGGAGGGGGAATGTGGGAAGAGTGTCCCGGAGGAAGCGGGAAGATCAGCTCTGGCATGGGTGGAGGCAGCTAGGCTGTGGGTTGCTGGGAAAGAAAGAGAATATGGATAAGAACACAGAAATACTGAGGAGGGAAGGAGAACCATCAGAGAGCTTTGGTTTCCTTAGCTAGGAAAGCAGCAAGATCCCCTGTTGGGAGTGAGTAGGCTTCAGGTTTCCCCATGGAAAAAAATGGGCCTAGAAACAGAACCAATCACTGGGTCCTGCCAACGCCACCGCCATGGGTCCCCACTTCTCCACTCCCCTGTCATTCTCCTTGTTCAGGTCTTCGCCAAGTATCCCAGCGGTTCATGGCTCCCCTGATGGCGATGGGGCTGCTGGGCAGAACCTCAGCCATCCCTGGCAGCACCTTCGCACTCTCTCCCCACGCCAGCATCTGCTTCGGGAAGTCTGGTGCAGGACCCCAGGCACGAGTGCTTTCAGAAAACTTTACATAGGGGCTTCTGAAATGCCCCCTCAGCCGCCACACACAGTGGAGAATCCCTCAGGTCCGGAGGACCGAGTGCCAGATTTTGAGATGGTGTGGGAGAAGATGGGGTGGAATCGGTTGCAGAAACTGGGTGGGTGTAAAGTGACTCAGGAAAGGAGGGCGAGAGGAGGAGGTGACTGCGCAGCAGATACAGGAAGGGCGGGGGCTCCTGTTCTGACAGTCAGCTTGTCTGCCTCTCCTGACCATCACCGGGACAATCCTAACCCCTCCCAGGCTGCCCTTTTTAAACGTGTTCTTCCCTTAATATTTCCCCTGATGGTCGCCTTAGCCTGTGGCCACCAGCGCCAGGTAGCGGAGTGTGGTTTGTGATTGTGGTAGTGGGTTAATAAAATGGGATTTGCCAACAACCCCTTGAGGAAACCTAAGAAGCGGAGCACAACCTAGGATAAGCAGACTTTTTCCCCTCCTGAAATAGCATAGTGATTCTTCTAAAGGAAGCAAATGAAAATGAAAATGGGGAGGAGGGAAAAAAAAACTATTCACAACTGAAAGACACTGGCTTACTTTAAAAGTTGCAGGTGTTTGTTGCAGCACTGCCCTCTGCTGGTGACAATCAGAACTGCAGCTATATGGCAATGGCTTCCTTCACTGCAACAGAGAGGGCAGGTGAGCTGGACGTCTAAGCAATTATAGGTCAAATTACTCACTCTCATTAAGCCCACACTTACAACTCTATATGTACAAGCTAAGCCTGCACCATTGGTCTTGGAGACGTGTCAGTTAGCTAACCATGTTCAAACAGAGACACAAACTGTCCGGGAAAAACATGAAGGCTCTGAAAATTTTCCTAAGAAAGATCTTGATCTGCATGTAATAAATAGCCATAGTAACCTGGGGATAAGCTGCAGAAGTAGAAATTTTCCTGCTACGAGTGAGGGAACTCTCAAAAAAGTTCTGGTAATTCTGTCCTGTTTTTAATAATGGTCACTATTTGTTGAACATGTATAGTTATAAACCTGCTATGTATCATCATCCATACTTTACAGGTGTTGAAACTGAGGTTGAGAGAGTCTAGTACTGTGGCCTAGGGCAGAAAATTCCTAGGGCAGAGCCGGGAATTAAACCCAGAACCGTTGCACGGCCTCCTTGTCAGCGTCGGGCCACCTGCCTCATCACTAGACCCGGAGCTGCAGAATGGCTCCGCGCCATGAGTATTTATTTTGTACTCCTGCAGTGGTCCAAGCAGCTGTTTCATGTGACTGATGCCTTTTCTCGCCCACGCGCTGTGATGTAGGGACTCAGCCTCCTTCCAGCTTGTAGCTCCACCGTTATGTGGGCCTGGTTATTTTCACACACATCTAACCAGCCACCAAGAGAAAAGACCACGGAGAAGGGACTCCTGCTTCTTAAAACCTGTGACTCCTATTCCCATTGGAATGACTAGTCCTTTGGTCACACTTAGAAGCAAAGATGGTTAGAAAATGTAGTCTGCGGCTGGTCGGCCACTTTCCAGCACCAGGTCTACACCGCGGAAGGGAGAGCATGGGTCTTGGTACTCAGCAGGCCATCTCTGCTCTCTCATTAACACCTGGGTTGGGATGGTTCGTTGGTACAGGTCACACCTTTGCAAGATGGACCCTGGTGGCTCCCCACGTGAGGGTCACAGCAAGGTCCTGAGGCTGCGACCTTTTAGCAATAAATCATGTAGGTGTTTTCGTGTTGACAAAACAGCTTCAGTATCTGTTTTCACATTTAATCCTGAATGCGCCTGTGAGCTGGGCATTACCTTTATTTCAGAGGGGAGGACACCAAGGCCAAGCAGGGAGGTGGCCTGCCCAAGTTCCCATAGCTGGAACTCAGCCCAGTTATCCTCACTGCCAGATTCTGGAAAGAGTGGCCACTGCTCAGTTTAGGTAGAGGCCAACCCAAGTGGTTTATGGTGAGGGAAGGGGGTGGGCGGAGCTTTGACCAGAAACAGGTGATGCTGTCCATGGGCTGAATGGACATTGCTCATTCAACTGCTGACTCTTGGTCCAATCTCTGCCAGAAGTTCTGAGTAAGGGAACAGGTGGTGGTGGGAGAGAAGGGACGCAAGAAAGGAGGAGTGACAAATAGAGGGTGTTGGAGAGACAGCAAGGTTCCCAAAATATTTATTTTCACCTTGATTAAAAAGTAGACCAAATAGAATCACGGCTTACATTTAACAATTTACACTGCGGATTTCAATTTACATTTTTTTACAACTCTATCATGTTTTTCATTGTTATAAATGTTTCTCTCTGGGAGGTTATAAGAGGATCTTTAATCCCTTTCCCTCCACCCTCCTCAGCTCTTAGACTTGTCAGAGTCTTAGATAACTAACTATTAATAAGGAAGGGCTATCATTATTTCAATTCTCACCAAGGTTCATTCTGTTTAAATCAGTAAACATTTGTTTTAAACTTTCATTTTATGTTTTTATTGTGAAATGTTTAAAATATACATAAAAAAGGACAAGTACTCAAAAGCTAAATTAAAAATATCAACATATTCAAATATCTTTCTGTTATTGATTTCTAGATTCATTCCATTGTGGTCAGAGAACAGACTCTGTTTGCTTCCAATCATTTTAAATGTATCATGTCTAGTTTTACGGCCCAGAATATGGTCTGTCTTGGTGAGTGTTCCAGGGGAACTTGAAAAGAATGTGGCTTCTGTCAGGTGAAGTGTTCTATTTAAATGTCATTCAGGGGTATGGGGGTAGTTCGGTGGTAGAATTCTCGCCTGCCATGTGGGAGACCCTGGTTCGCTTCCCAGCCCATTTACCTCCCAAAAATATACAAACAAACAAAAAAATTCAACAAATGGTGCTGCAATAACGGGATACTCACATGGAAAATGAATGAAATGTGATCCCTGCCACACAGCATACAAAAAAATTAAAAAATAAATTAAATGTCACTCAGTTCCAGTAGGTTACTAGTGCTGTTTAGCTCTTCTACATCCCTGCTGATTTTCTGTCTACTTGTTCTGGTGATTCCGGAGAGATAAGTATTGAAATCTCTAACTGTAACTGTGGATTTGTCCATTTCTCCTTTCTCTTCTTTCAGTTTAGTTTTTGCTTCACCTATTTTGAAGTTCTGTTGTTAGGTCCATGCATACTTAAGATTGCTGTGTTTTCCTGGTGAATTGAGCCCTTCATTATCAGAAAATGTCCCTCTTGATCTCTGAAATGTTCTTTACACTGAAATCTACTTTGATAATAATATAGCCACTCCATCCTTTTATTTTTAACCTATCTCTGTCTTTTTGTTTAAGTGGGTTTCTTTTATACAGCAGAGAGTTGGGTCTTGTTTTTTGTGTCTAGTCTGACAATCTCTGTTTTTGAATTGATCTGTTTAGACTATTTATACTCAATATATTCATTGATGTGGCTGGATTTAGGTCTGCCATTTTACTGGTATTCTGTTTTCCACTCAGTTTTTTCATTCCCCTGTTTTCCATTTCCTACCTTCTTTTGGATTATTTGAATATTTATTATTATGATTTGCTTAATTTTTATTTGAATCACTACTATTCCATTTCGATTTATCTATTTGTTGTTTAGCCATTTTATTTTATTTTAGTGGCTGCTATAGGGATTGCAATATTTATACCTAAACAAACTACTTAGAGGTAATATTTTCCCACTTCAAGTAAATGTAGAAGCCTTACAATCATAAAGGTCCTTTTATCTTCCCTCCTGTATGTTATCTTGTCAAATGTAATACATCGACATGTATTGAAATCTTCACTAGATAATGTTGTGATTTTTGCTTTGAATCATCGCACATATTTTAAATAACTGAAGAGTTGAGAAATAGGTTTTACTAACCCAGATAGTTGTAGCTTCTGTTGCTCCTTCTTCATTCTTTAAGTTGCAAGTTTCCCTCCGATATCATCTCCCTTCCAGCCTGAAGAACTGCCATGAGCATTTCTTTTCAAGCAGGTTGGCTGACAATAAACCCTTCTGGACTCCCTTCATGACTGAGGGCTCCATGAGCACCCAAACTTGAGCCTCCCTGGAGGTCTAAGACACAAAGAGGAAGAAGGAAAACAAGAAACCTACTACTACCCCCACAAAAGTTGCTGCTTCAAATTTTGACTTTCCATTCTCCATCCTCCTGCTTCTCTTTATTTTTCAGAGTCCTCGGGTGGTTGCCATTTATATTTCATCCAAGGTTTTAAATTATAATCTTCATGATAGTCTGTAATGGGCTCACTCCTTTTTGATCGGGTCTGTTTTCTATTTTGGGGTTAATTTTCTCTTCTTTTTCTAGCTTCTTAAAAGGGAAGCTTAGATTATTGATTTGAGAGACTTTTTTTTTTTTTCAAACGTAATAATTTAAAACTTTAAATTTCCCTTAAAGTGCTACTTTGGTAGCGTCCCACAAATTCTGATATATTTTCATTATCGTTCTGTTCAAAACACTTTCTAATTTCCTTTGTGGCGTCTTCTTTGACCCATGGGTAATTTCGAAATGTAGGGTTTAATACCATCTAATGCTATTTGGAGCCTCTCCAGGTATCTTTTTTGTTAATTGATTTCTAATTTAATTTTGATGTGGTCACAGAACATAACAGGTATAATTTCAGTCTTATTAAATTTATTTTATGCCTCAGAGAAATGGTCTATCCTGATAAATATTTTTATAAGCTTGAAGATAAGGTATAATTTCTGCGGTCTGGGGACATGATGTTCTATAAATGCTAATTGGGTCCAATGTGTTTCAGGTCTTCTGTATCTTTATTGATTTTCTATCTAGTTGTTTTATTAATTACTGGGAAATGAGTATTGAAATTTTGCATTTCTTTTTTTTAATTTTGTTAGATTTTGCTTTATGTATTTTGAAGCCCTGTTTTGGAGTATATTTTCATCTTTGAGAATAATCATTGTCTTGAAATCCATCTCGACCTGATGTTAATATAGCCACTCCACTTTTCTTATGATCATTGTTTGCCTAGTATTTTTTTTCCCCACCCTACCCTTAACCTCTTTGAGTTTTTGTATTTAAAGTGGTTTTTTTGAGGATAAAACTTATTTAGTCTTGATGTTTTATCTAGTTTGACAATCTCCACTTTTAATTGGAGTGTTTGAACATTTATATATAATGTAATTATTGATATAATTGGGGTTAAATATAATAACTTGCTATTAGTTTTCTATTTGTCCCTATTGATTTTGTTCCTTCTTTTCATCTTTTCCTAGTTTATTTTGGATTTATGGAATCGTTAAATATTCTCTCTCTCCTATTGACTTATTTGCTATGGGTTTCTTTCATTAATTTATTTTCATAGTGGTTACTGTAGAGTTTATAATATGCATCTTTAAGTTATTACAACCTATCTTCAAATAATATTATTCTACTTCCCACTGTATTATTTCTATTTCTCCCTTCCATCATTTATATCATTGTTGTCATACATTTTATTTCTGCATATGATGTGAACCCTACAATACATTTGCTCTGGTTCTCTTTTTCCCTTTGTATAGATTCACACATTTTTATCTATCATTTCTTTCAACTTGAAAAACATCCTGCTTCATTTCTTTTCATGTATGTCCACTGGCAATGAATAACCCAGGTTTTGTTTGCCTGAAAATGTTTTATTTTGGCTTTATTTTTGAAGGATATTTTCACTGGCTATATATTCTAGAATAACGGATTCTTTTTTTTCCCTCCCAGCACTTTAAAGATACCATTCCATTGTCTCTTAGCGTTCATTGTTCCTAATAAGAAGTCAATATATAGTATTTCTTTGTTCCACCTGTATGTAATCTCTCTCTCTCTTCCTTTTAGTTTTTTGGCTGCTTTAAAGATTTTTATTTATTGCTGTTTTTCAACAATTTGATTATAACGCTCTTTGATGGGATTTGTGTTTATCTTTTGTGTTTATACTGAGTCTTGCTGAGCTTCTTGGATCTGTGGGTTTATAGTTTTCATGACATTTGGGAAAAAATGGCAATTATTACATGAAATATTATTACTGAATCCCCTTCTCCTCTTGTCTGGGACTCCAATTACACATATCGTCCCACATATCACTAAGTATCTGTTTATTTTTTAAGGCTTTTTCCCCCCTTTCTGTGCTTTAGTTTGTATCGTTTCAATAGCTATCTTCAAGTTTACTGATCGTTTCCCCTGCAGTTTCTAATCTTTTATGCCATCTGGTGAATTTTCATTTCAGACAACCCACTATAAACACCATTTATTGTATCAGTCATTTTTCCATAATGATTTTTTTTTTTTTTTTTTTTTTGCATGGGCAGGTGCCGGGAAACGAACCCGTGTCTCTGGCACAGTAGGTAAGAATTCTGCCACTGAGCTACCGTGGTACCACCCTTCATAATGATTTTAAATTCTCCTTTTATCACATAGTAAATTCCATATGAATTTCTATTTACTGTTCTTTCTATGCTGTTCCATGGATCTGTTTGCATATCAGTGCCCTAGGACCACATCACTTTTTATTATTATAGCTTAATATATTTTAATATCTGGTAGGGTTAGTTCTCCACTAATACTTTTGCTTTTCTGACTATTCTTGCTTGTTTATTTTTCCACATGAAATTAGTCAGCTTGCCTTATTTTTAAAAAATCCTATTATATTTTAAAAGTTAAATTTATAGGTTAACTTAGGGAAATCAACTTTTTTTCATGTTATATCTTTCCCTGTATAAACAGGGTTTGTATTTACATTTGTTCAAGTTTCTTTGTGTGTCCCTAAGTAGCATTTTAAATTTTTCTTCATATAGGTTTTTTTTTTTGCATGGGCAAGCACCAGGAAATGAATTCAAATACATTTTAAATACTGTTATTGTATTTATTTTTTAGGTATTATCTATTTTTGTTGTCATGGCTATTATAAATAGGTCTATTTGTCATTGTATCTTCTAAGTGGTTATTGACTTCATATAGGAAGATTATTGATTTCTCTATGTTTATCTTCTCTCTGTCCACCTTACTGTGTTCCATTATTGTTTCCTGTTAAGTTGCTTCTATTTTTCAAGTGCACATAATATCATCAGAAAGTAGTGCTTTGCTTAATTTACATGTTTCTTTTCTATAATGTCATGATATTACATTGTGCATTTTATTTTTGCTCTCTCTTTGAATATTTTACACATACTCATTTAAAAATCTTTCCATATTTTTACATGATCTGTTGTTTATTTGGTGTACATTTTCATATTTCATCTGTTGACTCTCTAATTCCCTTCTGCATGGAATTAGAGGTAATTAACTCTGAGCTCAGCTTCAGTAGGAATAGTTTCCTGCAGCGTCCCCTGACCCTATATTGTGCAGGCATCTGCGTCATTTGGGTCACATTTGCCTTTGCTGGGTCATTTGTGGATAATTTTGTCTTCTTTTGGCTATACCTCCATTGGTTATGAGTAGGAGAAATTTTGGCCACCACCCACACATGGTACAATCTGGGAAGTTTGATTTCTGGAGGGGTCTACTCTCTTCCCACCCACAGCATCGGGCAGATGGTCAGCTTCCTGCTGGGTCCTTAGACCAGTGGGCAGAGATTTTCTAGTTTGTTTTTTTTTTACATGGGCAGGCACCAGGAATCGAACCGGGTCCTCTGGCATTCAGTGCTGCTTCTTATTGCCTGTAGACCTGAGGCTAATCTCCTGTTCCTCTGAGTCTTAAACCCTGGTTTCTCTGACAGCATCTGTTTCTGGTATTTCTTGGGTCATTTGCCTTTAGTACCTGCTTGATTTTATGTATTTGAGATCCTACCTCTTTCATAGGACATGGGCATTTTCCTTTCTTTGTTTTGAGTTTGGCTAAAAACTAATGATAATAACGATAACAGTAACAACAAAAATAGCATTTTTGTTTTTCTTATAGTTTTTCTATAATTCTCATGGGTGGGAGCATAATAGGAATCTTTCCTATTATGTCAGCTCAATCTGTGCCATTGACCAGGATTGCAGGATGGTTTTGTAAGCAGTACTGACACATCCTGTCCTGTTATAGAGAGTAATACTTCTCCTCAGAATATTCTGGTCCTCGGCAAGTGAAAAATCTCAATTATTCCTAGTATTTCATTCATTCAGTAACCCCCCCTCCCCCACCACATCTACCTTTCTACTCTACTATTTACAAACATCAGTTGAGCATCTATTTTGTGCCAGAAACAGAACCTGGTATCTGGCATATAATTATTTAGAGAATAATTTAAATAGAGGTAGGAACATTGCATTTGTAGGGAAATGTCATTTAAGGTTTTGGGTATGATTGTAAAACACACATGACATGTTTCTACGTTTTTCTTTTACATACCCTGGGAATCATGGAGGAAGTGAGGAAAAGCAGGCCACGGGGGTGGGGACACACTATATAGGGAGGTGGGGACACACTGTACAGGGTGGGGGGCTGGAGAACACTGCACAGGGGGGCAGGGGGAGCCCTCTGAGCCAGGCCCCTCGGCTACGGGTT
The DNA here is from genome assembly GCA_004026745.1 of Myrmecophaga tridactyla. Classification (NCBI taxonomy): domain Eukaryota; kingdom Metazoa; phylum Chordata; class Mammalia; order Pilosa; family Myrmecophagidae; genus Myrmecophaga; species Myrmecophaga tridactyla. Next base: position 10,025 of record PVIY010036825.1, read on the forward strand.
CTGCTGTGAAGCAGTCCCAGGGCAGGGCTTTCAACTCCAGTTGCCCTTCAGATTCTACCCGCCTGAGGCCTTGAGTCGGCATAGTTAGAGGCTCACAGAGGAGATTTTAACATCCAGTTAGGATCGAAAACCACTCACATAATTATGTGACTTTGGGTAAATCATTTTAACCTTTATCCCTTCTGTACCTCAAGCCCTCCACTGTAAAGTAAAGCACATACCTTCCAGATCTAGGATTCTAGTCTGACACATAATAGTTTCCTGGGAGGACTGTTTCTCTGACAGTCGTGATGGTTGTTTTTGTTGTTAATATTATTATGCAATCTCACTGATTTTAGGAGCTTTCGATAGTATTTTTCCTAAGAGGAAAGTGTCAGTAAACTCAAATGACAAGCAGACTGGTTTTTCTATCATCCTATGTTGTAATTTGGCTTCTAAAACTTTAAGCTAATAGTGCTCGATGTAGCAGCCTTGCCAGGTAGATGACCTGCCTTTACACAATAGGATGACGTAATCGGGCTGAGTGGTTTGATTTGTGTTGTCTGCCTTATTGCATTACAGCCAGACCTCAGGGGTGTGTGTAGGGGGGTAAGCAGGAGAGTGTGAACAGGAATCCTTTGTGAAACCAGTTAGAGGATGACAGAGAGATGCGCAGAGTCCAAGGCTCCAAGTGTTTTTCATTAATAATCTTCAAAACAACTGCCCAGCCTGAGATCCCCAATTAGGGAGAACACATGGCTTTCAGAGCCGCGGTGGGAGATTTCCCCACGCTCTGGTTTTCATTTTTGGAATTCGTGTAGTACAATGGAAAAAATGTGAACTTTGGAGCCAGCCAGACTGGGTTCACACTGTGATTCTACCGCTTAACCAGCTTTGTGACGTTGGGCAAGTTACTCCACGCTTTGTGCCTCAGTTTCCTCATCTGAAACAGGCAGACGACGATAATAGTGGCACCCTCCTCCCTGCCTAGAACATGGTCAACATTCAGTAAGTCTTAGCTGTCACCATTTGCTCCAAGACAGAGATTTCATCCATAGGATTAAATCCATAGGAACAAATGTCAAAGAAAGTTGAGGGAAATGTCTGACTTGTAGGAAAAATACCTGGGGGTGAGTTGGCCTTTACTGAACCCCTCACATTGCACTGCCTGGTCCTTCTATGGAAGGCGAGCCTTGCCTGGCGCCCTTTGTTTTACTCGTACCCACCCAAAGCAGTTCATCTTCCTTCTCCCAGGGACTTGCCTGAGGATGAGCCTTGTGGATCCCAAATAGGGGAAAAGCTGTCCTGGCTAGGTAGGGGTAGGCGACTGCTTGCGTTTGCTTATTGCCTCAGGAAGACTCTTCTCAAACATGAATTTTGCACAGAGCAGTTTTCAGAATACAAATATGCCAAGCTGGCTTTACCTCTTATTAATTGGGGCTATGGAGTCAATTTTGGTTTTCATTAAAAGAACACAAGGATTGGGGTAAACTGAAGGGAAGTGAGGAGCAGGAGCAAAGGAAAGAGATGAGCACTGCGCTTTGTCCTCATTGGAAAATTTGATGTTTTGAGAATTCTGAGTGATTTTACTCATTATCTCTAAAGGGGAAGAGAACAAAGCCAACCCGTTAAGGATATCCTGACTAATCGGTCCCCTTTAATGAATTATTCTTAGCAACTGGTTCTCATAAATTGGAGAGACATTGTGATCTAGCGGGTTTGGACTGGCTGGAGAAGTCAACGAAGATGAAGAGGATGAGAATAAGGACGAGGATGAATATGAAGCCTAAGAGCAGGAAGAAAAAGGGAAAAGAGGAAGAGAGAAACCAATGATGAAGGAGGAGATCCCAAAGACCCCAAGTAACCTGCAAAAAAGAACAGTTCAGTATTGGTTGGATTTGGTAGCTGCTTAAAAAAAATAAAAAGGTGGCTGTGATACAAACCCCAGCAAACCCACCCACCCAAAGAGCCAAAGCACAGTTCCTGTGACATCCTGCCTTCCTCCATCTAGTCCCTCTTGGAACTCTACCACCAAGCTTGGGGACCTCACCCCGACAAACTCGCAAGCATTGTCAGGTTTTCGTGTAACACTTGCTATAGGCGGTTAGCTATGACCAGTGATTCCTAACCACCCATGGCTACCAGTTACCCTGGGGTTGTGACCTTTATAAATAAAATCTTACCATTTTGTATCTGTTTTCCATGCTTTTTTTTTTAATTATTTTTTTTTACATTAGGACATCTTATGTGACAACTCCCGAAAGAAGTATTTTTAAGAAATAAACATGTTACTCTTTGGTTAAAAAAAATAAAAGCAGAGTGCTCTAATTTTTCATTTTAATACTTTTTGTGAACCTTTGAAAATGCAAGCTTTTCTACTCTTATACTTATCTGTGTTGCTGTATATATCTCTATATGTAGAATAATCTGTTTTACTGGTTGCAAAAGTTGGAGAAATTTGAAGCTGATGAGAAACTAAAGGGGCCACAGCTATGTCCTACAAATTTGATTCCCCATAACAGTGGGGCTCTGCTTTGCACAGCCTCTTCTGGGGCTGGACACTTAATTACCCAGGGCCACTCATAGGATCCACCCACGCCATAGCTAATTCTACCTGTGCTGGAAATGAGGCCCTATGGGTTTTGCACCACTCTTCTGAATAAGTTAAATATATACGTGGCATCCATATCTCTTATGTTCGCTCTCTCTGCTCTATCTGAAATACCCCACCCCCTTCTCTCTGCAGACTCAACCCTCAAGAGCTGATGTCAAATGTCTTCTTTTCTGTGCAACGAAAACCCTCAGCAGTTCCTCTACATTCTGAACCCTGATAGAACTTCCAGTGGTCTTGCTAAGCTTGGGATCTAATTACGGACTTCCTCAAAGCGTAACTGTTTCCTGAGAGCAGCATTTGTCTGTCAGTTCCTTAAGAGTAGAGCTGAATCCTAGTTTCTTTGAACCCCTCGGAGAACATAGCTGAATGAATGAATTAGAGAAAAGGCAAAACTAGACAATTCTGAAGGATGAAGGGCTCTGAAGGACAAAGGGCATAACTAAAATAAAATGCCCTTTGGAACCTGTATCAAGTACCTGGTATCAATGCTCGCTTATCACTGGACTATTCCCCTGTGACTCCTGTTGTGATGAGAACAATTTGTTTCTTTTCCAGGGAGATGTGTTTTGGATGAATATCTTGAAAAAGGAACATGTAAAGAAGCATAAGTTCTATGGGCAATTTGGTACAGGCATCTAAGGCTGACTTTAGCAACTTTCTAAAAAAATAAATTATTATTTAAACAGAAAATGTCTTAGGAAGTGACTAGTCTTGTCAAAACCTCTCCTTATAAATAAGGACAAGGAGAGCAAGTGGGGAGAGAATGTCAGGGAGGCAAGGAGGTAGTGTGCAGAGATAAATTAAGAAGGGCTTAAAATGAAGGTCTCTCATTAAAAAGGTACCTTCCAGAGATCACTCCGGGAAGCCACTCTTCCTTTTGAAAATGGAACCCAAAGGAAAGATGAGTACATTGCTCTCAAGCTACCCCCTTCTCAGGGGGTCTGGGAGGGATGGGGGAGTCCCATTTCCCAAACACCTAGAGGCTGTTATAATGAGAGCCCGTTACCCTGTTGAGCAGGAATTGGAACTCCCCTCAGCTGGGGCACCCTCAGTGGCCACTTGTCTCAGTAAGCCCACCCCAAAGACCCGGGCCCCAAGCAGCCACAGCTCTACACAACTCCAGGCACAAAGGACAAGTGGCTGCATCCTTTCTGCCTGAGGCCTCCCAGAAATGCATTTCCCAGGGGCCAAGAATCCATGACCTCAGCCCCAGCCAGATGCCTGAGATCAGCCCAGCTCCTTCTCATCCCTCCTCTCCCACAGCCCCTGCATCTCAGAGTCCGGGGGCCGGGGGCCGCCTTCCAGCTGGAACGCGAGGTCTGCCTCAGGAACAAAGTCAAGTCTCATTCTGGTCGTGCTCAGACCTCCATCTGCCTGGGAATCACAGGACAGCTTGCCAGACCCAGGGTCTCCGTCCTCAGTTTCTGGGAGCCCCTGAGGGATGCAGGCTGGTGGGTGCCCACCACTTGCACCTGCCATTTGGGGGCCCCGCCCTGTGCTCTGAGCCACCTGGTTTACCTCATGTTCTCTTGCGACTCATTTCTCCAGGAAGCACTTTTTCCACACATACAGTTACTGAAAGTGGGGCCACAACTCCATAGCCCCACCCCACTGTAGTTCCTTAAAACCCCTTAAATCACTTAAAACTTCCCTTCCCAGTTCCAGACTTCCTCAGTGTTTGGGGGATAACCCAAGTGGTTTCCTATGTTCCTCCAGGGGTTCCCAGGCCCTAACACCCCAACCTCAGGATTTGTCCATCTGCTGTCAGGCTCCCCCAGCCTGAATAAGAATCTTTGGAATAGATCTCACCAATGCTGAGTCTAGCCATCCCCCTAACCACGAAGATGGGAAGCTTTGCCCCTCTGCCGGGGCTGAGGACTGCTCATGCTGCCCCAGCACGAAAGGTCCTGAGAACCTCCTTTTCCTTCAGGAGAAACCCCCTCCCCATCCACCTTCAGGGCCCAGAAAAGAAAACTGTACTTCTCAAGCATGCATTTTTGCATTATACCAATTTAAACACCACGTGGCATGTGGTAGGGAGAACTATGTCCCCCGCTCCCCAAGATGCCCAGTTCCTAATTCCTGTGAATATGTTAGGTTACAGATGGCAAAGGGAAACCACGGCTGTTGATTAAGATTGTGATCAGATGACCTTGAGCTAGGGACATTACCCCAGATTATCAGGGTGCCCAACATACTCAGGGTCCTTACGAGTGGACAAGGAAGCGGCAGTCGAGAGTGTGAGTGAAAGAGATATGGATTTGAGCCCAAAGTGTCCGGCCTGAAGGGGCTGGGAGACCCCAGCCAGCCGGTGGCAACACTGGAATTGGGGACGAGTTTGGCCATCTGGAGGCAGGTCAGCCTGGGGTAAAGCAGGGTAATTTGGGCATCCCTCTTCCAGGCTGATCTGTAAAGGGGGGTGCACAGGGGACCCCTGTGGAGCTCCTCCATTGTGGCTACCGCCGGGGACAGGGCTGGCCATGCCAGGGCTTGCAGACAGTGAGAGAACCAAGAATGTGCAGACTGACCCCAGCTGGTCCCAGATGGGTTTCCTGACCAGAGAACTCCCGCATGGAAAGGTTATGTGGGAAAGATCCAGATTTCTCTTCCCCTGCTGTGAAATCAATTAAAAACAGGATGGACATAAAATGGTTTTATAACCTCCTCCACCTCCTGGCATCTTTCCTTCTTGGGGATGGGCCAGCTCAGAGTGGGGAGAAACAGGAGTCTCATGGTCTGAAAATCCTGCGGCAGTTTAAATAATGGTGACCTCTGGCTCCAGCTCTCCTCAGGGGACCTGAGGATGGAGAGGTAAATGTCTCGCTGGAAAACGGATAGATGAAGTAGGACCCTCTAAGAAGAGGGAGTGAGGAGGGGGGTCAGCCCTTCCAGGCACTGGGCCAGTCCCTAGCCACTGTAGCCCAAAGGTTCAGAACTGGTCTAATCTTGGGAAATGAGGCCAGCCTATTTTAGAAGAGAATTTATTATATACTTATCTACGTTAAATAATATTTTATTATACTTACACACAAGTGCTTTCCACAAACCACACCAATAATTTTCATTCCAGGTTTGATCTACAAATACTGATAATGGACAACTTTTATTGAATACTTACGATGTGCCTAATTAGACCCCTTTCTTAAGTTATCTCAGATTCTTATAACACCTCTGCAAGTTAAGTAGTATTTTCCCTAATGTACAAATAAAGAAAACGAGGCTCAGACAGCCTGTTAACCTGTCCAAGATCAGAGCTAGCAGTTGGCATAGCCAGGATCCAAACTCAGATCTGTTTTCCATTCCCCACAAAGTTAAAATAATAATACTAATAATAGTAGTTCTTATTTATTTAACATACATTATCTGAAATCCTCTGTACAGTATCTCTGTGAGGTAGGTTATTATAATTCCATTTCATAGATGAAAAAGTTACAGAGTTAAGGAAATAGCCCAAGGTCACAGAGCTAATTTCTAGGGCTTGCCCCTAATGTTGGCATATGTTCCCATCACACCCCTCAACTTCAGGGACCCAGGAAGGTGCTCTTGTACTTAAGTGCTTCCAATGGGTGCTTGGGACCAGAGATGACCTCCGCCCATCGCTGGTAAGTTGAGGCCGAGCTGGTCACGCACAGAGCCCAGAGCAGGCGCTGCCAACACACATTGTTCTCAGCAGCATGTAATGTTTCCTAGAGCCTTGGCCAACTTGGCGGAGGCACTTCAGACATCTTGAGGGACACCGTTCCGAGCGTCTTAAATGGATTGACAGACTGTCAGAAAGTGCTGCTTCATACCACGGAGCTGCCCACATTTTTCCCAATAAAGGGTATCAGCCAGAGCTAGCCAATCATTTCAGTCTGGCAACCCCATGGTCCTAGTTTTACATCCACTGCAGAATCACGTGAATGGGCATCCACAGCTTCGACGCCCCTCCTTACTCAGTAGGTAGTTCTGCTCTCCTTTTAGGTAGCCCCACCCTCCACTGGATCCCGGTAGTATTTTCCAAGACGCAGCCTCCCATCAACGCATCTTGAAGAGTCTTCATGTCCTGATCTGCAGCTTCACTTCCCTTCACTCGCTTTCCTCCCATAACCTCCCTGTCTCAAAACCTGCAGCCCATAAACAATAACAGTGGCAAGACCATTCCAAGACTGGCACTGGGAACTAGCCAAAACATTTTCACATCTGCTGTCTTTTAAGGTTTTTATTAACCCAAGGAGGAAATGCAATAAGAACACAGGTTTTCAGAGACATTGAAGACCCTGTTGGGGACAGAAGCAGGACTAAAACCTAGGTGTCCTGGGGGGTCTCTTTGTCTCCATCTTTTTGTCTCCATGTCTATTTCAAGGCACAGTTAGAGAAATAGCCACTGCGACTCAGGAACATTGCCCTAACTTGTAATGTTTCCCTGAAGTGGCCTTTTAATTGTTCTGAAAACTCTAAATACTCATAAATGTGGAGCTGACACCTGGAACAATCCCTTTCAGAAGAGGCGCATTCCCTGAAACCAGGACTGTCCCACAGTCTGAGCTGTCACACCAGCACCCAGTCATTCATTCATTCAACGAATACATGTCACAGGGCTCCCCGGGGTTAGCTGGGGATTCGGAGGGGAACGATGCAGACTCGGTCTGAGCCCTCCTGGAGTACAGCGTGACTGGGGGAGTCAGGTAATTGAACGGGACCTTCTAGTAAAGCATGTGCTATGGGAGCGGTAAGCAAGGAGGCCCAATCTGATCCTTAGATTTGGGGTGGGTTCCCTGGGTGAGTGATGTGTAAGGAGCACTTCAGGCAGGGCCTTCAGGGAATCTATCAGGCCTAGCTGTTGCGTTCTGAAATCCATCTTCACATTTGTGCCGGGGTCACACTTCCCCAGCCAGGGACTATGGCAGGAATACTAACGTAGCCCATTCCTGAGAGATCCGGACACCTCTCATGGTCAGCTTGGCTCAGGGACACTCTTACAGCCTCGCCGAACATTCCAGAGACTGCGGGGAAGTCTACAATGCGTCCACCCTCCCCTCCTTGCTGCTCTCCATCACTGGGCTCAGACTTGCATCTGTGCTCTTTATTCCACCTCTTCTACTTACTGCCTGCCACAGGAATGGATGACATTGTCCAAGAAGGGTGAGCAGGGGGTGGGGAGGGGAGCCAAGAAACAAGGAGAAACAAAGAGGAAAGGGCCCAGGGTAGAGCCCCTACAAGTTCTATTCTCCCAGGATGTGGGGGAGGAAAAAGAAGTGGGGAGTTCATTTACTCCAGGGATTGTTCAAGTCAGGGATTCCATCCTTCCCTTTAAAAATGTTGGGATGGCTCTGCCTGAAAGTGCCCTGTTTCAGGACAGAGTCCCAAGGGTTCTGGGGCTTGAGGGAAATTGTCCACAAAACCATCTTTGATCCCACCTCTAAAAACACTGAGCCAGAGGCTCACCTCAGCAGGACTCATCCCAGCTCAGACCAAGAGAAGCCCAGGCAAATCTCAGACTTGACTGGTCTAGTCCAAGGGCCCAGCATGTCCTCATTGTGGAATGGACACAGCAGGCAAACAGCCCCCGATGCCAGGCAGCATCTAGATCCTTCTAACCTCCAGCCCAGGCTCAGCGCCTTCCCGGTGACATAGGGAGAATGTCCTGCTTTGGCTGCATGAGTCACTTGGCAGCCTTAGTTCTCATTGCACATTAATAAATCCATTTTCTGGTCTCATTTTAAAAACAAAGAAAAGAGTAGCATTAACACCCCATGGGGGGGTCACCAGAGAAGGAAAGAGTTACAAAAAAGCAACATGCAGCCTGTGGGTGTGAGGTGGAAGGGAGAGGAGGGCGGATGTGGGGTTGAGGTGGGCAGGGTTACCGCAATCAGGATTTCAGCAGTGCCTTTCAAATCCATTCTTTGTCTGTGCCCTGCCTGGGGATTAGGTAGGAGTACTGAAATGCTGTGATTATGAAAAGGGGCGAAAGGAACCCTGCTGGTGATCATTGAAGGAAGTATTTTAGGCTGAATAAGAGGAGGCACACTTTACAGAGCCTGTAGCATGCAGAGAATGAAACTCATTACCCCCATAAGGTTTTCAGAATGAAAATGAAAAATGGGTCCAAGAAGTGGTCAGATAAATTCATGGATATTAGATGTGATGGTCGTTACATTGAAGGGATGTGTTAGGGATACTTAAGGGAAAACTGTGGGAACCAAGTCAACGTGTTTCCCTCAGAAATGTTCCACGTGCCCCTCTAGAGATGCCTGTGCTCTGGCCACATCAGATTCCTAAATCTGATGGTGTGAACACATGATGCTCTTTCTCGACACTGTGCCCTCAGCATACGATCGTGTAGGTCCCGTTGCCTCTCTGGCTTAATACCGATAAACTACCACGTATTCTTCAAAACACAGTTCAAACGAAGCATCTCCTAAGGAGTCCTCCTTGACTTCTCCAGGGCAGAAGACTCCTTCCTGTATGCACCCTGCATGCTATAGCACAACTATGACACTTCCGCCGTTGTAGTGTAACTGCTCATCTGCCCAATGGACTACAGCTCCTAAAGGACACAGATTGTGTCGTCTTGGCTTTGCAGAGTCTGGCCCATAGACCCTATTCAGAGAACTTGTATGAATGAATGAATGAACGGTGAGCTTTATCAATCAGTGGTCAGGCCCCTTTTAACATTTATGGTATTCTTAATGACAGCCTCAAAAGCTTTGCTTCTAATATCAGCTGGACAGTACTCTTCCAGGACATCCGCCTGTTTATCTCAGCTAATATCGCTGCCAGTCTCTAAAACAGTCATCTGCGTAGCTGAAATGAAGTAGCCAAGAGGCTTGTTGAGATTTTAGTGTCTTTAATTTAACCATGTCTCTTAGACAAGTAAACCAGTTCCCCAGAAATCTGCTCTAGAAATATTGCCAATTCACATTCCAGTGACTGTGAGATGTTAGAAAAACAGGCATATCACCTTTCAGGCTGGAATCACGGAGAACTCCATTTTGACCTTGGATTTCCTTCCAGATCCTTACGTTGTGAATGACACACAGGCCGTGGAAACTATCTGAGATCACCAAGAAGTTGAGGTCGGAGGTTTTCATGAAGCATTAATCACTGCTCCATAAATTACAACAGTTGTATGTTTAAAAAAAAATGCATAAACCCACCAACTTCTCTAATAAAAAGAAAACCAAAACCAAAACCAAATGAAACAGCACCCAGAGGTCTAGTGATCAAAGCACCATCCAAGTCAGGAGGGAACCGCCTGGGCTCAAATGGGGAGGTTATGAGCATGGTGAGTTGGAGATAGAGGGAGGGAGGCAGAAATCAACTCAACAACCAGCCTAGAGAAAGACTCCTGGAAGTCTAGAACCTCGGGTTCCAAATCCCAATTATAGCTCCCACAGAAAATCACTTGAACTTAACTTTGGACAGACCTTCAATATTCTGTCTATTTAAAAATAAACATATACATACTCCATTACTTTAAGGCCAATGTAAGGTGCTTTGAGGACACACAGCAGGTGGTCACTCATTCTATTAACAGCCGTCAAGCACCTATTATGTTCAGGACTGTCCTCTGGAGCCTGGGGTGCGACAGGGACAGGACGAGGTAGCCCGTGTCCTCGTGGAGTTTATCATCTGCAATGGACCGGTCTAGGGTACTGGATCCTAGTGGAGGCCGTTGGGTTTTTCTGGGGAAGCCTAGGGGGTTCTAAGGTACATTCAGGGGATTTTAAGAATTGCAGGGGCAGGAAAAATCTCCCTGAGGAAATGATGTTCAAGCAGATGCTCAGAATTGAGGCTGTAAGGACAAAGAGTGTTCCAGAAGCAGGGGAGAACTCCGAGGAGCTGAAGCCTCCAGCGCGGCTGGAGCACCCAGCACAAAAGGAGTTGTCATGAGGGAAGGCGTGGTGGGCAGAGGGCAGAGGCCAGACGGTGAAGGTCTTGCAGGGGTGAGGGAAAAACAGCTCGCAACTGAGACCTGAACACAAATTACTAAGTAATCATATAAACCCCAACTTACAAATATACCCATTCTCTAAATATGACGAATTATTTATATCAACCAATCCTTTCCTTACTAAGAGATTCAGGTAATAGTACAAATTTTTCATAGGTATGATTTTTTTAAAATTTTGATGTACCTGCCATTAAGATAAATGATACTCCAGAGTCATGATAAAACTTTTCCAATGATTTTCCCATTAAATTGCTAGGCATTAAGTGACATGTAGACTCCGTAAGAAGAGAATTCACTTAACTTCAATAGTATTTTTCAAGACGCTGAATTTCAGCATTGCTAAACTAACAGCAATTACATTAACAAAACTTCTTAGCCCTTATAATACTGTCTTAGGCTTTTAATCTATCACCACCTCTATATTGACTAAATCATGAAAATTGTATATTGGAAAAGCATACCTCAGTCTATGCCGATCCTTTAGGCTGGATGAGAGGCTCCAGTTGGCAGTTGAATACGGAGCTGTCAGTTGAGAATCCTGGCTCAGCCGCTTAGGTTTTAAATAACCTCTCTGTACATTAGTTTTTAAAGCCATTAAGTAGAGATTATGATATCTATAGCCCTCCATTTAATTAATATACATTTAGAACAGGGGCTGGAATAAAGAGACATCCATACCCATTACTTCTCATTTTTAGTAATAAAATTAATATTGGAAATGCCCATGAAGGGGGGTTTGTATGGATTTTAACCACATCAATACATGAAAAGAGAAATTCAACAGGGATGAATTTCACAACCATCTCCAAACCATTCCTATGGGTATCAGTCTTTCTCAAGAGTTCCCATCAGGCCTGAAGAAGCCCTGCATGGCAGCCTACCAGGACCTGAAAAGGCCTCATTATGGTCCATCCATCCGCTCTCCCACTTTTCTCCCCACACTCTGGGAACCCAAGTTCAACCGAGGCTGCAGTTTCCACATGCGACCAGGAGAGGGTGACTCCGAAGGAACACTGACTCATGTCGTTGACCATCGACTTGAAGGACCCTGGATGGAGCAGGACCCCCACTATCCCTGGGTTTGGGAACACTGTGGCTAGGGGACTTCATGGGGACAAGGCCAGGAGATCAGTTGTAATAATGGAAATGGATAGATTTGAGAAATATTTAAGACGTTCTCAACATATGGTGATTAATTAGATGTAGTAAGGAAGGAAGAAGAGTCAAAGTAACCCTGAGGTTTCTCATTTGGAAAATAGATTGTATCACCATTTATTGAGAAAGAGAAGTCGGGAGAAAGAGCAGATTTGGGAAGGGGGCATAATAAGTTTGATTTTGGATGTCCTCTTTTTGATGTGCCTGTGACATATGGAGCTAGGAATCCATTAGGTAGTTGGAAATATGAGTCCCAAGGATGAAAGAGCTCTGGCTATAGATGATGATTTTAGAATCTTCACTGATGACAACTAAAGTCATAGGAGTGAACACACAGGTCTGAAGTCTCAGGAATTACAACATATAAGGAATAGTAGATGAGGCACCACGCGGTTAGAATGAAAATCAGGATATCGTGCTATGACAGAAGGCAAGAGAAGGGAGTGTTGGTCATGGATGATGGGTGCTTAGTGTCTGTATTAGTTTGCTAATGCTGCCGGAATGCAATATACCAGAAATGGAATGACTTCTAAGAAGGGAATTTAATAAGTTACAAGTTTACAGTTCTAAGGCCATAAATATGTCCTGACTAAGGCATCCAGAGAAAAATACCTTGGCTCAAAGTAGCGTGATCTGGGAAGGCACGTGGATGGCGTCTGCTGGTCCTTGGTCCTGGTTTCATTGCTCCCAGCCTCTGATGCCAGTGGTTTCCTCTCTCAGTGTCTTTGGACATTAACTTAGCTGCTCCAGGACAAAACTCTGGGTTTCATGTCTTAGTTTAACATCTGCCGGGACCGGCGACTTCTTCTCTTCAGGTTCTGGCTATTTCTGTGAGTCTTTGCTTAGCATCCGGGCTATTTCTATCTCGATCTCCAAACATCAACATCAGCTCTGAAGCAACTGCTCTCCAAGTGTCTCTGTTGGCTCTGGCTGTTTCCAAAATGTCTCCTCTTTTAAAGGATTCCAGCAAACTAATCATGACCTACCTTGAATGGGTGGAGTCATATCTTCATCCAATCTAAAGGAACACCCACGATTAAGCATACCACATCTCAGTGGAGATAATGCAATCAAAAGTCTCTACCCCACAGTGTTAAATCAGGATTAAAAGAAAGGACTGCTCTCACAAGATTGGATCAGGATTAAAACATGGCTTTTCTGGGGTACAGAATATATTCAAACAGGCACAGCATCCATTCCTACTTTCTATTCCATTGTGTTTTCCCAAGCAGCTAAACACTACTTTCCTTGCAGCTGGAGGTCCAGATGAAAATTTGTTTCACCAGTTACCTGTACCACTAAGGATTTAGAAGGTGGGATGGAGGCAGAGGCTATAGAGTTCCACTGCTTTGGGTTGTTTTCTGCTGGTCAGCATGATTTGAAGTTGTGGCATTTTGCTACAGTAGTATTCCAACATCTATTCAACAGTTTCATGGCTGTTCAGAAACAGTCGTAGTGGTGGTGGGATCCGCTTCCTGATCCAAGATTGTTATCATAATTGTGTATTCTGATTCCCCATCTTCCTGATTTCAGCAAAAGTACCACTACCCATAGCAAACTAGTTGTGAGAGGCATTCCTTGAAGTTTAGCCATATCTCAAGTTCTTCCAACACTTTTTAATAAATACCTACTTCCTGTACTAAATCCCCTTAAAATATATGGAGTGTTTTTATTCATTCATTTAGTTAGTTATAGAAGCTGTGGGTTTACAGAACAATCCTGCATAAAATATAGTATTCCCATATACTATCCCACCACCAACACCTTGCATTGCTATGGAACATTTGTTACAATTGATGATAGCACATTTATATAATCATTAGTTAAAGCCCATGGTTTAACTTACGTGTCACTCTTTGCGTAGTATCATTTTCTCGATTTTTAAAAATTTCTTTATTTTACTATATATACAATCTAATATTTCCTCCTTTAATCATATTCAAATATATATCTAAGTGCTGTTAATTGCATTCACAATGTTGTGTTACCATCACCACCAACCATTACCAAAACATTTCCATCATTTCAAACAGGAATCCAGTATATTTCAATCATAAACTTCCCATTTCCTATCTCCACCCTCTCCTCTGGCAACCTGTTGTGCCTGTTTGAAAGGATTATGTACCCTAGAAAAGCCATGTTTTAATCCTGATCCATCTTGCAGAGCCAGCCATTTGTCTTAATCCTTATTCACTACTGTAGGTTGGGATCTTGATTAGATTATCTCTGCAGAGATGCAGCATGCCCAATTGTGAGTATGAGCCTTTTAGTAGAGGTGGGTCCTGATTAGCTTATTGGAAGACTTTATAAGAGAAAACATTTTGGGAAAAGTTTCAGAGCCATGAGAACCATGAGAGCCCATGCAGTCAGAAACCTTCGGAAATGAATAAGGAAAATGCCCCTGGGGAGCGTCATGAAACATGAAACCTAGAGAGAGAGCTAGCAGATGTCTCCATGCTCACCATGTGCCTTTCCAGTTGAGAGAGAAACTCTGAACTTCATTGGCCTTTCCTGAGTGAAGGTAACTCTTGTTGGTGCCTTAATTTGGATATTTTTATAGACTTGCTTTAATTGGGACATTTTCACAGCCTTAGAACTGTAAACTTGGAACTTAATAAAGTTCCCCTTTAAGAGCTGTTTTATTTCTGGTATATCACATTCTGGCAGCTAGCAAACTAAAACACCTATATTCTAGATTCTGACTCTATGAGTTTGCTTATTCTAATTGTTTCAGATCAGTGAGCTCATACAATATTTGTCCTTTTGTGTCTGGCTTATTTCATTGAACATGATGTCTTCAAGGCTCATCCATGTTGTCACATGTATCAGGACTTCATTCCTTTTTACAGCTGAATAATATTCCATTGCATGTATACACCACATTTTATTTATCCATTCACCAATTGATAGACACTTCAGTTGTTTCCATCTTTTGGCAATAGCGAATGTTCTAGTTTGCAAGCTGCTGAAATGCAATATATTCCTTCTTCATCTCCAAAGGTGTCTGGCTACATTTCCTTCTTCGGAAATGAAGAAGGAAAATGCCCCCGGGGGAATGTCATGAAACGTCAAGAGCTCTGTGGCTCTTTCCAAAGTGTTTTCTCTTTTAAAAGTGTTATCACTTTTAAAAGACTCCAGTTAACTAATCAAGACCCATCTGGAAATAACAGGATACTATGAACAACTTTATGCTAATAAATACAACAATGTAGATGAAATGGACAACTTCCTAGAAAGGTATGAACAACCAACTTTGACTCAAGAAGAAATAGATGACCTCAACAAACCAATCACAAGTAAAGAAATTGAATCAGTCATTAAAAAGCTTCCCAAAAAGAAAAGTCCAGGACCAGACGGCTTCACATGTGAATTCTACCAAACATTCCAGAAAGAATTAGTACCAACCCTGCTCAAACTCTTCAAAAAAATTGAAGTGGA
>PVIY010036826.1:0-25138 GCA_004026745.1 Myrmecophaga tridactyla
GATTATATATGTAGAATGGAATGATATGTTAATATTTTTGTTTGTTGTTAATTTTTTTAATTGAAAAACAAAAAAGATTCACTTAAAATATGTTACATATATATTGCAATGCATATATGGAATGCAGCTTGTATTAATATTATTTGTTACATTGAAGGATTTCTTTAAAAAGTTTTTGAGCGGCCCATCATTCTTCTGGGCATTGGCTACGGTAGTTGTGGGCTGGAAATAACCAATTAACCAGTCACAGCAGCTCTGGAAGGAGGTGTTCTGCGTGTGCTGTCAGCAGGTAGACCATGTGAAGGCTGCTGCGTCTGGGAAGAAAGACAAATACTGACGCTGGCAAGTCTGACAGCCCTCTTTGGAATACCTGCAAAACCATGGATGTTGGTCTCACTGAATGCTGGTCTCGTGGCCCTTCAAAAAACTATAGGAAGAACATAAGATGATTACATACCTAGCATAATTCAAGATAGAATATAAGTGCCATAAGGGAGGATACAAAATGTATGTGGTTATAGAGAAGAAAGAAATAATAAGTGATTGGGGATGGGTGCAATGAGGGCAGACTTCATAGTCTTAAAGTTTGAAAAAGACACTCCTGCAGTCAAAGGAAGGTGTGGGGAGAGGCATGGGGTCAAACGGGTCCCAGGTCAGGATACAAGGTCGGGTGAGTTGATCAAGACAGATCAGGGTGGGTGTGGCAGTAGAGTTTGGGATGCCTATGAATGGCATCTTTCTAATTAGGAGTTTCTAGGAGCCATTTTTCATTTGATCCTGGAGGAAAGCAAACACAACTGAGGACCTCTGTGACCTCGTGGACCTCAGAAACAGGCAAATCAGGGTTTGACCTCAAGCAAGTTATATAACTTCTTGATCCCCCATTTCTTGAACTATAGAACGAGGGTAGTACCACCTTTCAGGATCATTGTGAAGAATAAATGAAACTGATGGTTAGAAGTTATCAGCCCAAATGCCTGCATACAGTATGTGGCTAATAATTCTCTTCCATCTGCTCTTTGAGTGAAGGACACAGTAGAAAAGCTCATAGAAATTAAATTTCAAGATCCTGCTTTGTCTTGAATAAAAGAAAATGCAGGTAGTAAGCACTTCTTGGTGGTATCCTACATATACGACCAGAAAAGAGTCTGCTCAGCAACGAGGGTGCTTATTTAAGCTGTGCACCTTAGGTACTGAGAAAAATGCTTTTCTATCCTCTCCTCAATAGTACCAGTTTAATTTCTAGTGATTCAAAAGAGAAAAAATGACTACACATTCAAACAGGAAATGGAGATGAGAATTTTCATATACCTCAAAATTATATTTCCAGTTCTAAGGGTAATAGGTGTCAAAGATGTCAAAAGCACTATTTGTGAAAAAGCAATATGTTATATGATAGTAAACATAGCTGCTATTGGTCAAAAATGATTTAGAAAAAAATTTGAACTCATTGTTTGAAAAAAGCTTAGACTCAAGATTTCATTATATTATTAAAATGTAGGTAGCGTGTAATTATACAGATGAAGATGAGAAGTAACCAAAAAAAGTGTGTGCTTTAATCCAGGGTTTTGTTTTACCTGAAAATTTTTTCTGAATTAATGGTTTATCTTGCAATTGACAGTGTCTTGGGGGATCTAGGAAATCTGATATTTTCTGGTTTGGGTCCAGCTCCCCTTTTCTTTGTCATTCCCACTTTCTGTCCTGTTCACTGACCCCCTGCAGACCTACACCAGCTCACATGACATCAGCCACACCCTTGTACCAGAATCCATCTAGCTCAGTCCCAGTTTCTGTGATTGCCCAAAGTTCAGTCTTCCAAGAATAAAGTTGCCACCAGTGGCAGTTTAATTCTAGCTATTAAGGTATTCCTTTGTTATTTCACTCACCTGTATATACCATGTAGAAGCTTAAGTGTGAATAGACGGGATAAAAGCCCCTACCCTGCCCCTAGTCCTGTAGCTATCAACTTTGGTATTGGATTTGGAGGGAAAATAATAAGTTCTGTGCTAATTATAACTAGGATGAGTTTCTCCCTAATACTTAGGAGGCCTTTAAAAAATATATTTAATATCTGGGGTTAAATTTTTTTCATATTTACTCCATAAGGAAGCAAAAATATGATTTGCATCAGATGCAAACTTTTCTAACAAGTTCCCTGTATATATAATGAGTTTATTTTTATAATCAGGAAAACTATGAAAGAACTTAAAGTGTGTACATTTGTCTGTGTCCATGTGATATTTTTTGCATTTATAATGCAAAAGATTTGGGTTACTCAATGTATATACTATTTATATATAAATATACAGTGTATATGACTCTGTAGCTAGCTGACCTATCAACTGTATCCCTTGTAAAAGGGGTATGTCTTATTTATTTTATGTCTCCAGCACCTAGTAGAATATCTACGTAATAACGCGCTCAGTAAATATTTGCTTATTCTAGCTGAAACTAATTTATTTCCAAATCTCTATTTAATTTTTTTTGTTTAAAAGTTATACTCAGCATAAGTACGAATTTGTAACTGGAAGCTTTTTTAAATATGCCAATTTAATAGTGCAAGTTGTTCCTGAGACAGGCTATTCTTGCATTGGTTCAAGTCACACTTAGATCATTTGAAATACCTGTTGAGAGGGAGCATGATCTATTCTGACTTAGGATTCAAGAGTATAATAACTGCCTTAGAACAGAGGCTTTGAGAGATTGAAAAGCCGGAGGGTTTCTCCTACTTTGAGAAGCATCCCAATTTGACAGACTGTTTAATTTTGTATTCGTGCCACGTAGAAAAACAACTCAGGAAACTGTAGAAAGACAAACAGACATTTCTTTGAATAAGTCTGAGCACTCTTGTTTGAATACTTAAATAAGTTTCAGAAAAAGCTAGACTTTGAGGCTTTTGATGCAAGTGAAGTCAGAATGCTGGCCAACTGCGGCAAAAAGAGAAGGTATTTAGAGTACATCTAAGAGGTTATTTTGTTTTAAAAACTGACAATATGTAAATAACATATAGAAACAGTGCTTTGTTATTTTATTTTGTTTCCCTGTTTCAATAAAACTTGTATTTTTATAAACATAAGTGGAAAATTATGTCAGCAATCTAAATAAATATGAGGTAAAGTAGACGGCTTGCAGTTCAAGCTGTGTGTCCCAGAAACCTATTACCACCTAGTGGTCAGAGATTTAAATTGCAGGCAAAGTGCTCAAGGCAAGAGAGAAAACAGGTTTTGAAATGTTCCAATTGGCTAACTTTAATTATAAAGCCATGGAAAACATCAAAATATCAATGGACCTTATTTCCACTGGGACATAAGCCAATATCCTACAAGTAACTTTGTTCTAAATACTCCACAAAATGAAGTTCACAGCATCAGTCCTGTTGATTCTACTTATACTGAATCCCTACCCTGACCTTTTCGATGCACATCATGTCCTTGTCTTCTGGTGAACCCTGCACATCTTTTAAGACCCAACTCAAGTGACACCTCATCTGTACTCCCATTGCACCTTATACATACCCTTGCGATAATATATAAAATGTTACATCTTGGTTATGAGTTTATGTGTCTGTCTCTCGTCTTAGTTCATAAGCTTCTTGAGGATGGAAAACCTTTCTCCTCTGCACTGAGTGTGAGGCTTGGCACAGCAAACCTGCTCAATAAACATTAGCAGACGTGAATCGAATTTTGGGAAGGATAGGGGAGGGATGAAATACAGAAGGAAAAGGGAAGCTCCTCAATAACTCATCCTAGAGCTCTAGGTTAGTGGGAAGAAATAGGAATTCATACATTTGATAAGTATTCATTGAGTGCCTCCTATGTGAAAAATATTGTTCTAGCAATACAGCAGTGATAAAGCAAACAAACCCCACCCTGCCTCTGAGAGTCTTCTATTCTAGTGGCATGAGAAAGAAAATAAGCTATAAGTAAGAAAATTGTGTAATATTTTAGAAGGTGATAAAAATTCGGACAAAGAAAATAGAGATTGGGAAAGCCAACCAGGTGCAGTGGCGAGTTAAATTTCAAATAGAATGGTCAGAAGATGACAGAGAGCAAAGACTGGAAGGAGGTAAAGATCAGAGAAGTCTGCTTAGGACATTCTTAGCAGAAGCAGCAGGCAGTGCAAAGGTCCTACAGCAGGAGTGTGCCTGGTATTTTCTAGGAACTGCAAGGAAGCCCATGGATCTGGAATAGGGGGAGGAAAATGTGCCATGGGAGATGATGCTACTCAGATTTTGGGGTCCCAATCCTGGTAGGGCTTGTAGGCCACTGTGAGCACCTCACTTTCACTCTGGCATCAAGGGAGCTATTTTGTCCTTCAGAAGCAGAAAGGGAGCTGGCAGAATGAGGTCTCCATGGCAATGCAGAAAGGTTGTGTTGAAAATCTTTTTGTGGTCCTGCTCAGTCTGCCTCCCATAAAGCTGGTCCTTTCCTCTTCCCAACCCCACCCCATCCTGGAGGCCTGTCCATTCCCATCTGTACCACCTTCAGCTTTTGCGCTTGCTCCTTTCCTTTATTCATGTAAATTTTACACAGGTCACAAGGCTTGTGGCTACCCTTCTCCTTCACTTTTGCCCTCTCTCCACCCCAACCCAGATTTTGTTGACTTGTGCAGTGTTCTTAAACTGAGGGATTACAAATAAAAATCCAGATTTCAGACTTTTCTCTAAATATGGAAAGATCTGCAATACTGGGTCTGCTTTCGTTCATGGCCACAATGCATGGGATCTGGGTAGCCTATGCCTCCTTCACACAGGGGCACTTGACCTCCAGCTTGACACACTCCCTACCACTCCCTATTATGTCATACCCTGTCCTCTGTCCTCATTTAACTTACCAGCTGGACCTTTCTAGGCATATGACTTGGTGACCCTGCTCTGTCAGTCACCCAACGCCCAGCTCCCTTTTCTGCAATGGACTCAGCTCTCTGACTTCCACAGCAATATTCTTTCCTATATCGTTCCTACCGTTAGCCTAGCATGACTCAGCCTTGCCTGCCTCAACATGGTCCAGCCCCTGGCTTCCAACTTTCCCAGGCTTTATCTTCAAACTCAATCCAGCTAGCTCAGTCTTGCTAGGACTTCCCAAATTTCAGTACTGTGAAGGCCTGGGCCAAAAGATCCCTAGGAAGTCTACCACCCAAAGGAGCCTCAGATCTCCTGTTTGAGCAGAAAGAGAGAAGTAGAGCAGACAGGTGGTCAGCTCTTCTTTAATAGATGCACTTTTCATTCCCTTATATTTTAAATTTGCATAAGGATGAAAGGCTGCTACACTCTGTTCTAGTTCAACTCTCCCAAAGGGCTTCGGCAGTTCCAAAAGGAAACATTGCAGAAAAGACTATTTTTTCTATTTCCTTTCTTCATAATTAAAGTGTCCTTTCACCAACAGTAAATCTACGGGAACTGAATGACTAATCAAATTTTACCTCTCACCTAGTCAGACTTTTAAAAGTAAGCCAGAAGGAAGAAAAAGAAGAGAGGGAGATGGAAACAGAGAGAGAAAGGAAAAGAAAAAGGGATGGAGGGACATTTGGGCCTAAGGAATATTATCTGCTCAAGATATTAATTCTATTTCATTTCTTGTCAATGAGAAATGGTACAAAATCCGGGGCCTAGGAAAAGCCCTTCAGAACCGAAACAAACAACATTGTGCCAGGAAAGTCAGGAATCTGGCTGCCCATCTACCTGCTCTGGTCACTTTTAAGCCCTCTACCCTTGTAGGTTTTGTTTTTTGCTTTGTGGAATTTTTTGTTTGATCCTTAGCTTTAAACCTAACTTTCCATATCCCTGTCCCAGGGTTTGTGTCTGTCTGTGCCTTTTCTAGACTGTGACTCTCTCAGTTGCCCACTGATTCTCTGATCTGTCTTCTGCAACCTAATCCTCAATAGTTTGTACTTTCTTCACTCATTACTAATCACACTGCACTGTATTAGCCTGGTTACTTGTCTGACTTTCCTATTAACCTGTGTCCTCCTTGAAGGCCAGGGCACAACTTCTTCCATCTTTCTCTTACCCAGTGCCTGGCCCTCAGTAAGTGCTGAATTAAGTTTTGTTAAATGAATGAATAAATGAATGAATGCAACCATGTTATCCATGTGTTTATTCAATATTTATTGATTGAATCACTCCTTATGGAGCATGTGGGGTTAGGCCTTGTTGTAGTTTCCTAGGCTACTCAAGCAAATACCAATGCAATGGTTGAGTGTAAACAATAGGAATTTAATTGTTCATGATTTTAAGGCTAAAAGAACATCCAAATCAAAGCATCACAAGGTGATTCTCTATTCCTGAAGATGGGTGTTCTGGGGCTGACTGTCAGTGATCCTTGGACCTTGGCTCCTCTGTCCCATAGCAATGCACATGGTGGCCTCTCCTGGCCCCTCTGTTCTTTTCTGGGCCTGTTGAATTTCAACTTCTTACTTCCATGGCTTCCTCTCCCTCTGTCTGAATTTCATTCTGCTTATAAAGGACTCCAACAGTAGGATTAAGATCCTCCCAAGCTTAAGTAACCTCATTCAGAGGTCCTACTTACAATGGGCTCACACCCACAGGAGTGGATTAAACATAAGAGCATGTTTTCTAGGGGGCACAAATAGCTTCAAACCACCTCCACTTTAGAGTGGGAAATTACAGAGACATGATGGGAATCCTATGGTGTTCACAATGTAAAGGAAGAGACAGAAATTACACATGAATTCACACATTAAATTCACCATTACAACTGTGATAAGTGATAGGTGGTAGAAAAGAACAGGAAGCCCTGAGAGGGAAAATAACTATTTTAAATTGGGTAGACAGGGAAGTCTTTCTGAGGAGTGACATTTAGTCAGAGCCGTGACATGTGAGTGGGAGTTAATGAAGTGAAACTTAGAGAAAAAGCAGTTCAGGCAAACTAACCTCCATGCCCATAGCCAGGATAACTGCTACAAAACATGTGTGGCCTGGTCTGCAGGTATGTTTTGCATCAGAATTCCCATAGGATAAAGTAAAGGGACAAGTTGAAACAGGGAAAGAAGAATGAATTGTGGAGAATGTAAAAGAAGATGAGTCAGGAAAGAAACAACCAGAATGGCTAGAAGAGGGCTGTCTTCGCTTGCCAGAGCTGCTAGTATGAATGCCACACACAATGTGTTGCCTTAAATAGTAGGTATTTATTGGCTCATGGGTTCAGAAGCTAGCAGTCCAAAATCAATGTGTCAGCAAGACCATGCTTTCTCCTTGAAGATGGTGGCGTTCTGGAGCTGGCTGGCAAGCACTCCTTGAGGTTCCTTGGCTTTCCCATCATGTGGTGACATCCTCTCCTTTCTCTTCTAGTTCCTACTGAATCCTGCCTTTGGCTATTTCCTGTGGCTTTCTCTTTATAAATCCTTCAGTAATCTAGATTAAGGACCACCTGCTTCAGTTGGCCACAATTTAGCAAAAATAACATCTTCAGGAGGACCAATTTCCAACTGGCTCACATCCATAGGGATGTGGATTAAGATTAGGTATGAGCTTTTTCTGCAACACATAACCACAAGGAGGCAGGGGACCCTGCGTCACAAAAGGCGAGGGGATGGGCACTTCGAACAGGAAGGATGGGCCCAAAGGCTCATCAAGTGAGAACAGAACTGTGGAAGTTCTTCTGTGGAAGTCTGAAGTTCAAATCAGAATCTCAACTTCAGAAAAGCCTATCTAGTTACCAGTTGTTGTTCCAGTAAGCTGGGCCCAGATGATCTCCTACCTCCATGCATCCACACCTTCCCTCATTTTTCATTTTGACTAAGGATCCCTTGCATGTGTTAGTTAAAGTGGAGGAAGGTTTGGAGCTCAAGATCGGAAAGTTGAGTTAATCCTATGCCTCAGTTTATGACAGGCTGTCGTTTTCGTCTCGTGCAAGGTGGCTCTTTGGATTGACTGATTGATTACTTCCTTTTATCCCTATTCCCCCTTCCCAATCTCTACTCCCCTGAAAGCAACCATTCTCATGGATTAGAAACACATCCTGGGATTTCTGTGATCCCTTCTAAAATGTGGAGCTTTTTTTTCTATGTGTACATTTTTTTAATGATACTGTGCATTAGACTGCTTACTATTTCTTGATGTCTCCTCCTGAGCAGTGTTTTAATAATCTGTTCTTATTGGCATGTGAACATGGTTATGCAACAACCCCATGGGGACAGACACTTACATTTGTGGGTTCACATACGTTTGTGTCTCACAGTGGTCTAAGAGGCAGGGATCATTATTTCCATGTGACAGATGAGGGAAATAAGGCTCTAAGTAATAGGAACCCAGTCATCTTGATAGATACAAGGAAAGCCTTCAGTCACACACACCATCAAGGTCTGATGTTCTCATGCAGCATGGACTTGCTCCAAGATCTGAGCCAACCTCATCCAAAGCAGGGAGCCCATCACAAAGAGAGGCTGAGAGCAGCTGGTCAACCCCACTCACGTGCTGTGCTCAACCTGTGAGTTGCCTCCAGAAGTTTTTCATAGGCAAAGCTCATGATGAGATGTTAACAGCTTCTCTCCTCTAACTTTCCACTCATCTCTCTTTTATGCCCTCAAGAGTGCATCACCAATGGCCAGAATTGAGTCTGGGGTGCCATGCACAGGGGAGGTCCCTTTGGTTCTGGGAGCCGAAATAGGTCAAGCAAGGCCCAAGCAAAAAGGGGCAATAGCTGGCTACTTAGATTTAAAGATATCCTAGGCCTTAATGGAGAGGCTTAACAGGGCCCTTGAAGTGTCTCTCCTGTATAGCCACACTTACAATGACAGAAAGCAGAGCAGTAGTGGGGGTCGGGTGGGGTGGATTTGAGGTTGATTCCGAGTCAGGAATAAAGAGTGAGTCTGCATCCCCTATATTGGACTTCCCAAGTAACTAAGAAGGCCAAAAGGTGACTGGAGGAGAAGAAATCCTAACATTAGGAAATCTTAATGATTTTACTACTAGGTGTGTGTCAAGTGAATAATGGGCTAATCCTCTGGTGTCCCATTCAATAGCTAAAAGACAACCCAGGAGGCTTTATCTCTGATGCTCTTTTAAAAATTGCTTTAATCATGAGCCACCACAAAGCCCCAAATGCTCACTGGATATCACCGAGTGGATAGAGTTGGCCTCTAAAGAAGCAAAGACAAAGAAAAAAGTCTTTTCTCTTTTGATTTGTGAGCCTCTGGATTGCTCGAATGCTTCTCTTCAAAGATTATTTTTCCCATTTCGCGCCAGTCGTTTTATTTTCTGATACCTGCTTAGAAATAGCCTTGTCTTTCAGGTACTTAGTTATACCACATAAATCCTTTTGCCTTCTCTAAGAACCCACAGAACTCTGCTCTGAAAGTCTTCCTCGAGAGCCTGCACTCCATCTGCACAGCCCAGCACTGCTGCCTAGTTTAGCTTGCTGCAGAAAAAAAAAAATTAATGAGCTTTCTCCTGGTGAGGAGTCGTATGGAATTTGTAAAATGGAATTTAATTGGACCTGAATAAACTCCAGTTTAAAATTCTTCACACATCAGCCTCTGCTCATGGGTGACAACGGTGTGCATTCGCTCTGATTTATAACAGAGTCCTAGTCCCACCGGCCGCTGGCTGAGGAGGCCAGAGATGGGACACCCTACCTCCCCCCACTTCCCTCTCCCCACCCCATATCGCCTTTCTGAGCTGTCAGTCACTCACTGCTCAGCACAGCTGCTGCCCCAGGAGAAGCTCAAAACTGAGCCCTCTCTTAACAAAGGAAACCAGAACTACAAGGGAGCCAGGACGGAACTTTTTGACAAAATTATAAGCTTCCATTTAATGAAGAGCTGTTCTTGTTAATGGCTGCATAATGCCATTTGACTTCCTGCTGCCTTTTGTGCAACTTTAGAAAATGGGGCACTGTCATTTGATATTGACAGAGGAATAAAATTAGACCCCTAATCAGTGAAGGTTTGAGAGAGCTTTGCAGCAAAGCCTGTCCCTAATCCAGAGGTTTACCACTGTACAGGGACTCTGAGAAAGCCACAAGCACTGTTGCTGTTACAGCCAGCAGGTTTTCACTCTTTGGAGTAAGACTGGACAATGGGAGAGCTGGGGTGGACACATGACTAATCCTGGGCAGTTATTTATACAGAGATCCCTGGAAAAAGGGAGAGAAGGCAGAGGTAAGGATCAATTGGGGTTACCTGGATGACAGACTCTTTCTCCACTTTTAGAAGCATGCCAAGAATGAGGATGACAAATAAATTTCATCTCATGTCCAGTGGTGGTGACTGCCTGGAAGACTCCATTGAGAAGAATTTCAGTTCTCTACGTAGGCTCAGGGGAGGAAGAGGTACTGTGATTGATTAGTAATCATGTACCATGGTTTGGGCTGGAGAGGACGCTTTACCCATTTCACAGATGGTGAGTTAGGAAAGTCTGGGGGGACAGCCAGTGAGTTAATTGCCTTTAGGAAACAGCACAAATAACTTAACATGATACATAAGACCCATCATGATTTGGCCCTAGGTGCTCCTCCAGCACTGTGTTTTTTCTCTCTCATTCTACACACCAGTCACAGTTCCCTGAACGCAGTCATCAGCAGACAGAAAATCCATAGCAGAACCTCCTGGAGCTTGGCTCCTTCAGGGCCCAGGGTAGAGGTATCAGCGACCCAGTACAGATGCTGGAGCCCCAGAGGCTTGGAACTGCAGACCTCACAAGGAAAGCAGAAGCAAGGATGAGTTCCTGGTGGGGCTGGTGGCAGTAATGCTCCATGAGACAGTTCACTTGAGCCCTGTAAAGCCTTCAGACCAGAAAGAACATCAGGACAGAAGTGTTACAGGGCAACGAAGAGACCCAACCCTAATTGTCATTTGAGAAAAGCTATCAGTCAGGAAGGGGAGGGACCAAACTGAAATTTCTTTGGTGGGGGAATTGAAGATAACCAGGTATTTCCTTGAGCAGTCCACCTAATCAAGAGGTGTGGGATCCACAGACCTGACAGCATAGAAAGGAGCAGGTCTTCAGGACCACCCATCATACTGTCCATCAAAGAAGGGCAAATGTGGGGTGGGGGAAGATGCTCCACAATCTACACATTAGCTCTGTGAACCACAGGAAAGATTTTTATCTCTGAGTTCCAATTTCTTCATCTGTAAAATGGGAACAAGGAGATCAATGTCGCAGAGTTACTGTCCATTTGTTTATTTACTGATTGAGCATTTATTATGTACCTGCCAAGTGCCAAGCACTGAGACAGTTGCTGGATGAACAAGACCCAGTTCCTACCTTCCAGGGTTTCACCTCTAGCCAGGAAGACAGGCACCCAAACACAAAAATTACAACACAGAGAAGTTTGGCTCTTTCTCCCATTTTATGCATATATTTTCTAATACCCAATTACATGTGGATAAGGACTGTAAAAGAGATGAACCTGGAACATAGTAAGTATTTGTGCAATAGCGGTTGAATATGAATGGGGCAAGAGAATGCTGAAGGAAGCATAGAAGTTGGTGGGGAGGGGAGACTCTTTTTGACCAAGTCACCTTAGGGTAAGGGGCTCTTGGGTCCCATCTGTATATGAGCTTCCCATCACATTGGTATCAAACCTGTGAGTAAGCTGCTCCACCCCCAGCTGTCTCCCAAGTCCCAGCAGCTGAGGTCCCTGGGGCCATCCTTCTCGCTCACCATACAGGAGAAGTCACTCTGGCCTTCTCCTGTGGCCCTGAATTTACCAATCTCTATCCATTTCGGCTGGCCCTTCTTCCAGCCACTGCTTTGTTACTGTCATTATTGACCCAAGATGCAAAATAACCAAATGACATGGAAATGGCAGGATAGTACTCAAATGAGCAATTCAGAAATTCAGACAGGATTGATAAATCGGCTTTTTCACTCGCCAGACAGGATTGATAATTCGGCTTTTTCACTCGCAGAAAGAACAATACTTAGTGTCTCTAACGCCTACTAAATGCATATGAAACAACTTGGCAAATAGGTGGGTAATCAAATTGTTCTGAATACTCCAATCCAGTGTTTTCCTGATTCTCCTTCATGCTAATTTATTCTGACATGGTTTTTCAATAATGAAAATCTGTTCTTGCAGAATCCATTTCATGGAGATTTTCCATATTAAAATGGAGATGGAAGTGTCATCGAGAATTAGATTACTTGTCCTCATTCCGGAGCTTGGTGTTTCCTTGGGAGGGGCTTTTGTCTTGCAGTGGAGAGCCAGATGGCATTAATTTGCTGGAAGCGAGTGTACCTTCCTTAGCAGGCCAGGCTATTGTTTTTACTGTTGTTTCCATCTAATTGAAGCCTCTTTCCTGCACAGATTTAATGTGCTCCTTTCGTTATGAAATTTGTTAATTTCCAAAGTGTTTTCCTCCCTAATCGTTACCACTGGGGTGAAAAACTAGTTGAAATAAATGCCTCAGTGACTAGAACATGTGTTGGTATCTCATTACAGAAAAATGCTTTCTGGGCAAACCAAATCTTTAGCATCAGAAGCAAAAGGACAGAATGACAAATATGCCTTCAGGGAGCACAGGCTCTGTGCTAGGGTCTGGGGATAAAACAGTGCACAAGGTACAAAGTCCATCTGCCAGCAATCAAGGTCTCATGTGAGGTGCTCAAGCTTTAGTGTACATAAGAGTCACCCAGGAATGTGCTGAAAGTGTGGGTTTCTGGGATCCACTCCCAAAGTTGCTGAATCAGTTGGCCTGCAATAGATGTTAGTCCCCAAAGTTAAAATGCATATAATGCATTCTTCATAAACTTCTTTAGGTAGTTTAATTCATGTAATAGTATCTCGTTGGCATAAGTCCCCCTTCTCTAGCATTCCTGGAAATATCTTAAATATAAGACAAACACTCTTTCCCAAAACTTTAGGTGAGCAGTGTTTAACTCAGATCAAATAATATTAGTTTGATTATTGCCATGGCAATAATAGAACTTTGGCCCTGAAGTTCTGATCTTACTCACTTTATCTAGTGTAGCGTTAGTTTTCGTGGGTCCTACAGCACCACTATCTAAACTCTCATACAGGGTTATGCCAATTTACCCCTTCTTGGATCTGTTGCTAAATAATAATAATAATAACAATAACAATAATAAATGTTCACTGACCACTTACTATATGCCACTAAGTACTCTGTCGGCTCCATCTCATTTACTCCTCACCCCCCCACCCCCATCTGATCTGTACTGTGGTTATCCCTCATGTTATGGATGAGGGTGCTGCATCCCTGGCTGAGAGCTTCCCCAGCTGCCTGCGGAGGGCAGGGGATTAGCCTGGCCATCTATGGCCTCTGGGGATCTCTTACCTCGGGTGACCTAGTGTCTCTGTTTGCCCAGGACTGCGATGTTTCTAGAGACCCTGGACTTTCCAGTTTTAAAACTGGAGAAACTAAAACAAGTTGATCACCCAATACCTACCTGAGATTTGAAGGGACAAGAAAATCCAAAGAAAGAACAGGTCCATATTCTGAGTGAAAGTTGGAGTCCTATGAACCAAAGAGGGAATCCAAATGGTTCATCCAAACTAAAAAGATAAGAAGCAGGGCAAAAGCCAACAGCACAGAGGATGGGTGCTCAGGTCATGAAAATTAATGTGAGAACACAGGGTCTGAATACTTGGGTGTGGTCTGGGAAAATTAGAACCCGTGGATTTTACTTGCTAGCTGTAGCTTGGTACAAGGTGGGTGGGCCACATTGAAAAGGCCAGCTCTCAAGCAGTCATGTCTCTGTTCTCCTCTTGCCTCTTTCTTTAGGTGGATCATCCTGGAATTCCTTATCCAGGAATGCCTGTGGCACTTATCACGTTGTGTTTCAGGGCAATTTGCTGTTATCCTGACCACCAGCTCTCCGAATTTCTCAGAAAAAGCAGTTGCAGAAGTAGTGGTTCAATTCATGTTGCCTGGGAGCATTGGTCAAACAGCTTGATTCTCATCTCTCTACTGGAATAAGGAAATTTGTTACATAGCCCCTCATTTTATACCACTGCACTGTACCCACCAAGAGTCAGATGCAGCGATACACCCCCACCCCCTCTGCCCAGGGTGATAGGAAGCCTCAGGGACCTGAAGTCTTTACCTGTGGCTAGAGGATTTCTTCCAGAAGCAGCTGAAAGCTGCTGGGGATGCCGAAGCTGCGGAGCAAGTAGAGCTTAGAATAGACTGATGAGTCCAAAAAGCCAAGGAGTCCTAAAGGTTTCCAGAACCAAAGGGTCAGAAGTAGCAAAAAGCAAAGTATAACTATGAAATCTGATGGCCAAGGAACTAAAACCTAGAGTTTGAGATTCAAAGCAGCCGGGAGAGGTCTAGAGCAATTCTCTGGATCAGGAGTCATTGCAGCTGGTTTTGTGGGCCAAGTAATGCCTTGTGCGTGTATGTGTGGGGAACTGTGTTTGAAGAGCCAAATAGCATGAAACCATGTTCAAATATATAAAACACACTCTGATTTCATAAGGGGAGGAAAGCATTTTTTTTTCCATTTGTGGTTGCTATTGTTTTTTTCCTGCCTTTCTATGGCTCTCATTCTGTTTCTGCTTGCATCAGAGTTTTACTCTCAGCCTCCAGGGCAAGCTTTCCTCCTCAACCAACCAGTGGATGCTTTTTACCTATATTCATTCTATGTTTACTGAAAGTCCACTGTTTCAGTTATCTATTGCCGTGTAACAAACAACCCTAAAACTTAGTGGTTTAAAACGGCAACTTAATTGATGATACAATGAGTCAGCTAGGCAGTTCTTCTGGTCTGTTTTTTGTTTGTTTTTGTTTTTGTTTTTCTTATCTCTGCAGTCAGTTGGTGACTTAGCTGGGTCTGTGTGGTTTAGCATGGCCTCATCCACCTGTTTGGCAGCTGACAGGCTGGTTAGACTAGGGGACTTTAGCTAAGGTGGCTCATCTGTGCCCCAGGCAGAATGCTCCAATAGGCTGACCTCCTGGGTTCTTTCACGTGGAGGTGGAAGGGCTCTCAGCAGCCTCCAGCGCTTTTAAATGCATCACATTAGTTAATGTCTCTTTGGCCAAAAGCAAGCCATATGTCCAAGCCCAGATTCAAGGGGAGGAGAAAAAGTTTACCTCTTGATGGGAGGAGCTACAAAGAACTTGTGACCATTTTCCCCAATTTACCATAGGGCAGGCACTATTCTAGACACTTGGGGTATCCCCATGTAAAAATAGACACCTTTTATATGCATCATAATTATAGCAATAAATGGTCACTGTACAAGTACTTTATCAGTAATAACATATATTGCTTCTAAGGAGTAAATATAGGGAGAAGAAATATACGTGGTTTTTTTGTTTTACTCTATGTTGTAACATTACCCCTTTCTGGACTTTTTCCCTCTAATTCTGTAGCAGCTCTATTGAGATAAAGCTCATATACCATACAACTTACCCATTTAAAGTGTGTAATTCAATGTTTTTTAGTATCTGCACAGGATTGCACAATCATCACCACAATCTAATTTTAAAACATTCTTATCCCACCTAAAAAGCCTGCACCCATCAGCAATTGGTCCCTATTGCTCTTCCTTACCCAACCCCTTTACCCACTTTCAACCCCACCCTGGCCTCCCCACCTAACTCTTGAATGGAGGTTTAAATAAGAAAAAGATCCATCAAAAATATCACTGGATACCACAGCAACAGCAGAGGTAAATAAGGGGGGAAGGGACAAGAGTTAAGAGGAGGTTTGGATTTCCTATTTGGTGAGGGTGTGTTTACTGATTTTCTTTCTCTTGGGAACAATGAAATTGTCTAAAATTGAGAGTGTTGATGGACATGGACTTTGGGCCCTATATATGATCCCTGATGAATGCAGGTGGCTGAAGGATGCATTGACTGAGAAGTAGATTGGCAAGCCATGGTGTATACTGGTTGATGAACGAAGGTTGTGCTCCTACAAAAAGGAACAAAATCGTGAGGCATGCAGCGATGTGAATGGACATTGGGACATTTGGTGAGACAAAATAAGCCAGAAACAAAAGAACAACAATGGTAAACAAACAAACAAAAAACATCACTGGAGAACAAAAGACAGGTAGTGCTAGAATTAGAAACTAAATGCGAAGAGACACAAAGAGAAACTTCATCCCACATCTGACTGCCCTCCAGTAGGGTAACTTGGCTAGTATATATGTTTGGACTTGAAAAGAAACAACAGGTTGTATTTGCCCATCTCTTCAGCAAGTGTCATTGGTCCAGGACTTGGGGATAATTTGAAGATACAGACCTTGTTTTGGAGAAGCTCAGACAAAGATGGGAGGTTGAGGGGTGGCAGAGGCGAGGGAGGAGGGCACTATGTGGAAATGCCAGGAGAAAACGTAGGTCTAGATTTGCTGGTGGCTACCTTAGCCACCATGTAGAGAATCCCTGCCTAATGGTAAAGCCAACCCAGAGCGGAGCAAAACCTAGACAGAGAAGGGAGAATGACAACATGCTGCTGACATTGTTGATGTTGGACATCCAGCCATTCAACAAATGTGCCTCTGGATTTCCTAGGCTCTTGACACAACAATTTCCTTTTTTGTTCTTTTTCACTAATTTAATTTGGATTTCTGCCACTTGCAATCAAAAGCAAACATGTTCAAAATGATGCCCACTCTCAGCTCTTTCCTGCCTCCCTTGCTCACTGTTGGCAGAATTTTGAAGTTTGGAGGACCACCCACTCCACCCCTATTACTATCTGCAGGGGCCAACTCATATGCTCCCTCCTTCTAAGAAACTTTCACTAATGCCAGATGTTGGAAGCACTGGTTTCTTCTCCAAGCTCTCTCTGTTGTTAGGGAATTGGAAAGATAAAGATGGAAAACCAAGTGGAAGTCAAATAGTCAGTGGGAAAGCAATGTGAGCTATGGAGTTAGAGGAAGCTGGATCACTTAATTTTCTGCACATGGAAATGGAAATAATATTACCTACTTCACAAGGTTTGGTGGGGATTAAATAAGATAATATATGTGAAAGTTCTAATCACAGCACTCCATATAAATTAGCTCCCCTCCCCTTTCCTTCTCCTTGATTAGGATTCATGGGGGAGAGAACTGAAGCTGTCGGGAACCAGGTTAAACAGTTTTATTCCATTCACTCATTTCAATCACTTATTCAACACATCATTGCCACAAATATGAACAAAGCATGAGCCCCTCCACTGAGGAGCTCAAATTCCTTAACTTGGAAATCTTTTGCAGAATTAGGAATGGGGAAAGGGAATGGGAGAGTGCAGCCATTCCAGAGACAATGGAAGAGCTTCTGATGGGTCACTGAGGGGTGTGGGTGTGGCGGGGAATCACCTGCAGGTGACAGATGAGTATTGCCCAGCCAACGTGAAAACTCGAGAGTCCAGCTAAACTTCAAAATGTGACCGCTGTGGCCTCAGTTGGCCTGGCTGAGTGATTTTTCTCCAGCAAAGCATAGCTGCTGATAGGCAGAGGCAGGGATGTGATTGGCAAGGTGGCACAGGGTGCACAAGGCACTGAAGATAGAGTGGATATTAGAAGGACCATAAAGTACAGACTGAGAAGCCAGAAGGGGGGGCTGGGCTGAGGATGGAGGTAACGTCATTCATGACATTACGCTATTTCTACGGAAGCTGTCACAGGTGAGAATCTGCAGGCTTTCCTCATGCAGCAGTGAGTGACCAGGCATTCTAGCCTCTCTACCACAGACCAAAGAGATGCACAGAGGGCATCTTGAGTGTCGAAAAGGCTCAAAATTTTTTTTTTTTTCTGCCATGAAAGACTTGGGTGTCAGCTGAGGCTGCTGCATTGAAGACTTGGACTCAGGACAGCTATGGAAGAAACAGCGCTCAGCACCAGCCTGGCCAAGGGTCCAAGCTGGGAGCAGGAAAGAGCTAGCAAGGCCCCGGTGCCTTGTGTTTGGTCATCAACTAAGGAGACTACTTCTTGGCTTTCTCAAAAGGAAAGAGAGATCAGGTTTCTGCTTGAAAGACATTTATCCTAACTTTGATAACAGTCTCGGGGAGCAAAGGGTCTGCTGCCGGAAACCTAGGGGACACCTGTGGCATCCAGGCAGGAATCATTTACTTCTGAGTGAGTTGAGTTGGGAGCATTCCATACCCTCCTGAGAGCTGTGTGGGGGTACTGGCCTGAGTCATTCCAGGCAGCCTCCCACCTACAACTCAAAAGATTTCTGGGCAAATGTTGAGCAGAGTGGAGGAGCTGTGTTTAGGAATCAGTGATAGGTAGAATTCTCCATTCTCTGCCCTATAGACCCCTGAAGGGCTGTAGTTACTTGAGGCACCCATTTCTCTTGCTTCCTTTGACTGCATTCTAGGGGTTCATGGAGGATTCCCAGGTGCTTTGGGAGTTAGGCTGAACTGGACCCAGGACTGGCTCATCTTTGGTAGCTGTGTCAGCAAATTGGAATTCCACAGGCTCTCTGAGCTTCATGTTATTCCAAACCCTCTTGGAATTGTCAGGGGGATTGGATGTGGCCCATAGAAGGTTCACAATAAATGCTGGTTCCTCCCTCCCTTTTAGGATTTCCTGAGTGCCTACCCCTTTAAGGAAGAAACAGCAATACCTCCCCTTACCCCAAGCACAGACAAGAACGGTGTTAATCAACACAGTAAACAGAAGGAGGGAATTGATTTGTTCCCCTTCTCAGGCAAAGCTGAGCACGCGACAGGTTATGGTTTTGAATATTAATGCAGTTGAAGTGAGAAGAGGCACTTATAACAGAAACTGTCTTGCTTGCAAAGATTTATTTCCCATGTAGTTTTTCATGGCTCATAAAAGGTGATGGATGAACATAATTTTTAGTTTAATTTCTTGCCATGCAGTTCAGTAATTTTTGAGATAAACTCAAATTACCAAGAATCTGGAACTGTTGAAAGCAATGAGGAGCCATGCACATCTGGTTGTACACAGGACACAGCATGTTTAATTTTTCAAGCTGACCAAAGAAGGAGTGATTAGAAATCCCAGCCCACTTGTAAGCCATGCCTTCTTTAAAGCCCACTTTTACTACCTCCAAATGCAAGCTTAACCTCCCTTAAAGGAAAATTTTGTTGGCAATTTGAGGGTGGGGGTGTGTGTGGGGATAGGATAGTGTATGGACAAGAAGAGCATATATCTTTTTTCTATAGTATTTTATATTTTCTTATCAGAGATATATATTTGACAATTTCTGAAACTGGAAAAGCAATACTTGAGACTATGAAAAAAATATATATTGGGGCTTTTAAACTTTACTTTACTTTGTTTGTTCCCATAAGATTTAAATCTTTTTAAGGCATTTGAGAGCCTGGTTCCTTTAAGAAGCTGGCACCGTGGTATAGCAGGGAAAACCTGTGTTTTAGAAGTAATCAAAGCAGAGAATATACAGGGCGAGTGATCATGATGTGAGCTGGTGCCTGAAGCGAGAGCCAGCCTGTTAGAGGCTGTGGAAGGGCCAAAGGGCAAAGCTTTAAACTTTGGTTTTCTCTGCAAGTGGTAGAAAAACTAAACAAAACCACATAAAATGAAATAAACACAAACATGAGTGTGGTTAAGAAGTGACCAAAACGTAATTAAGACTGTGAAACGTTAATGATTTTTAGTAAAGATTTATGTCTTTTAAAAACAAATCTTGCTCTGTGCTGTGTTTCCTTAGATATGTTCGTATTTATTAAACAGTATTAAGTTAAATAAAATATGTTGCTATCCTAATGAAGAATTTTTTCATTCTTATAATCTTCCTGAAAATGAAGAGAAAATGATAAATGTTCAAACAGCCAGACGTTTTGCTCTCTATCACTGACATAACCTAAACAGAATTCTTCTATATCAGCACTTTAACCGCAGTGATTGTACATTCCCAGAATTACAATTTTGGTCTGGATGGCAATAAGATATTTGCTGCACGGCAGGAACAACCAAAATGTTGGAAATAAAGAAAGAAAATCTCTATACTGTTATAATTCTGGTTCTGTGGCAAGAACATTCTTTAGAGGTCAGATAATTGTGCAAGTAAAATTAATAAGATATCAAAGGCAACGACATAAAAGAAACCATTGGGACAGTTTAAAGTATCTGTACATCCCACGTATAATTATCGCTTTTGGCATGTTGGATGTGTTCTATAACTTCTATTGATAGGAAAAAAAATCTATAATCTCACCAAAGGATAGTATAAATAAGAGGATAAGACATAAAATGAGCTGCAGTCTTACTAATGTCCCCTAACTTATTTATCACTTACATACCACTAGTTTATGGAAAGGGTTTAAAGTGACTTTTCACAAAAGATGCAAAGACACTACCCTCCTAAAATAAGATAAAGCCCAAAGGTCATGTAACGAAGGGAATTTGTTCCTTCACAGGTATCTTAATCTCTCAGGTTTGTCCTCGTGCTGAGCAGCAAAACCACCTAGAACCAGAACTTCAGCACATTCCCACAATTCCAGGTCTTTTTCCCAAACCCCCTGACCTGACAGCGCTCTGGCTTGCTGCTAATTCTCCAGACTTCTGCCCTCCCCGGTCCCCTCCCCACTCATAGGTGCACTCACCTCACCTCAGGCCCTTCTGTTTGGCACCGCTCCTTTGACTTTGACCTTCCCTTTCCTCTGGGATTATCCCTATGGCTTATTACGTAGGAGGAAATTGATCCAAGATCAAGGAGAAAGATTTAACACAAATTGCTACTGACAAGGTATACCAATTTGAACACTTATTGACTCTAACAAACTGTGTTCGGCCATCCCAACGCTGCGCACTCGTGCGAGCAGTTCCGCGTTGCCCGCATGCCTGGGCAGCCACTGCTCAGTCAAGAGATGGTGGAGCGCCCCAGCTTGAGCTCCGTGCAGTGTCCCTGCTCAGGAACGCCCAGTTTTTGCCTATCTTTCGGTATAACTCAGTTTTGGTCTCTTGGTGTTGCTGATCTGTTCCTGTTTTCATGGAATAAATTCAGGCTTCCTCAGGCTTGAACTTTTTTGAGCAGAACCCACAGTCACAAAATACATTTTTCATCACAATCCATTACACATACAAACCCAGAGAGAGATAAACACACAATAAAACAGTAGTTTAGTTTAAAAAAAGAAAAAAGAAAAGACAACAAGCAAACCTACCTTTGCACATAGGATGCATGCAGATGTGTTCTATTTTATTTTATATTTAAAAATACTCTGGGGCGGTGCCATGGTAGCTCAGTGGCAGAATTTTCGCCTGCCATGCCGGAGACCCAGGTTCGATTCCCAGTGCCTGTCCATGCAAAAAAAAAAAAACCTCTGGTCAAGATGGTCTTAATCAGTGTCACAATCTACTAAAAGCATGTGACCTATAGTTTCAAAAATTCTCATCTAATGTGATAGAAATTTCTTGTCTTCTCTGCCAGGGAATCAGTCCCTTACGTAACTACAGTGTATTTTTACTTTTAGGTTGTCGGGCTATTGATGAATGATTATCAAGGTGTTGTTGCATTTTACTAGTTACATGGATGCTGGTTTTAGGGGCATCCTCAGGGGCATAACACACACACACACACACACACATCTTCCTATTTTCTTTTGCTCCCATAGCATTTGATCAGTCTTTTCCAGTTATAAAATAACCATAATTGTCCTGGCTACACAGGTATGCTACCTTCAGTCACCCTGGTTGCCTGGTTCTCCACATATACCAGTCCAGACCCAGGCCTGAGACCCCTGCTCCTCAAACTAAACCTTAGAGGAGAGAGCTGGACCAAACCATTTAGGAAAAGGATAATTTTTATACTCGAACATACATTTAGCTCTGAACCACCAGCATCCCTCACCCCCCGCCCCCCATCAGCAAGCAAGGCAAGGAAGAGAACAGGGAACAAGTGCTGTGTAGGGATGTTGACATAATTCTCATTAACGAATAAAAGGAAATGTATTTCATCAGGAAAAACAAGCTTTTTCCCAGAAGTAAACTCAGAGGAATTTATTGGGCGATATTTTTTTTATCTTCATTGCACATTTGGATTCATAAAAGCTGCTGGAATCTTATGTGTGTGTCTGTGTGTATAAAGAATTCCACAGTTTGTCTTGGTTTTATCATTATTTATGCAGTTAATTTTTCTAAGTTTATTTTTTAAATGTTCCCGAATTATTCCTAGATTTCTTCAAAGTGCATTTATTTCACTAATTGGCAGAACGGACAGCTCCTAAAGCAAATCTGAAAGAGATTCAGCACTTGCTACTATATTTCCTCACTACCCTCTACTCTTTAACACCCTACACTACAATCTGACAATTCTTGACCCCCAAGAAGTCTGACTTCAGGATCTCTCAACTGAACCTCTTTTAGTCAAAATGAGATGAGTTATGGTACAGGCACAAACAATCCTAAAATCTTAGTGGCTTAAAACAGAGAGGTTTGTATCTCTTTTATGCTACATGTGTCCATCCTACACTGGCTGGAAGGTAAAGAGGCTCTACCCTGTATCATACTCAGTCAGGGACTGAGATTAAGAAGTCTCCATATTTTAAATGTCCCTCTGATAGGGAGAAAGAAAGAGAGAAATTTGAGTACTGGTTCTTAAAGTTTTCTACTTCAGAGTGATGCATGTCACTTCTGATCATGGTTTTTTCATCAAAACAAGACACGTGGCCATCCCTAACTTCCAAGGAATGAAGGAAATGCCATTGTACTATGCACCCAGAGTTTCTGTGAACAGCTGTCTTCCCCATCAATAAAAGGGCACTTCTCAGGCCACATTCTCCTCTGCCACCCTGCAGTGTTAGACTCTGCAGACCTCGCCTCTTTCTGTACACTCTCTTCTCTTTAGCTCTGATCACTTCTTCTCTGACTCCTTCTATTACTCTTCTTTTCTCCCTGAAAATGTCTTTCATCTTCTAACGTAAAATTCCATCCAGAATATATCAGGAGGGGCCTAGAAGAGGTGGGTGTTTAACTTTTATCTTCGATACTTCAAAGAACAATCACTTAAGAAAAATAGTTCAAAAATAAATATGCAGGGCAATGCGATGGTGGCTCAGTGGCAGAGTTCTCGCCTGCCATGCTGGGGACCCAGGTTCGATTCCCGGTGCCTGCCCATGTAACAATGAATGAATGAATGAATGAATAAATAAATTCTTCATTAAAAAAAAAATGTATGGATTTACAAAAAAAAAGTCGTTTTTATCTCCAGCTCTTTTCTTTTTTAATGGACAATACAACCAACTGTCTGAAAACCCCAACTTTGAAGAATCTATCAGGAATTAAAGCTCCAATACTTAAAGATATATGTACATGAATGTTTACTGTATTATTGTTTATAGAAGCAAAAACCTGGAAAGAACCTAAATGTACAGCAACATGGGATGTTCTTGACCCAGTTGTGATATATCCATACTGTGAACTATTATGCAACCACTAAAAAGAAATGGATCTATCTCTATTGTCCATGAATTATTGTTAAATGAGAAAAGCAATTTGCAAAACTTCATTTATCAGATTATTCCACTTCTGTAAAACAAACAGCAGCAGCGTGGCTGTACCAAGGCTACTGTTTGAATATAAAGGAAATTGTGGAAAACTTGTTACTTAGTGTTGGTAAACTCAGGAGGCTTGTAATGGAGGTAAGTTGGAAGAAATGTTTTTTAAAATTTTTATTAGAAAAGTGATAGTTTTACAGAAAAATCATGCAGAAAATATCCCCCATAACACACACAGTTTTGCCTATAATTAACACTTCTAGTGTGGTACATTTGCTAAAATTGATGAAACAATATTATTATAATTATACGAACTGTAGTCCATAGTTTACATTAGGATTTCTGTCTGTGTTGTACAGTCATACGATTTTTAAAAATTTTTACTCTAGACAACGTTTATGTATCCTAAAATTGCCCCTTTTAACTACACTTAAATATATCAGCTCTTCACTTAATTTCATATTTTAAATGATTCTTCTCATCACCCCTCAGTCCTTACAAAGATTATTTTCTTTATCTTTACCACACTCTAAAGGGCCAGTAAACCATAAACCATTTCAGGGCGAAGGGCATGATGATCATTACAATACCAACTCCTTGCCACCTAGCTTATGTCTGTAAATGTTATTTTCCTTTGATGTCTCTTTTCTATTACGGCTTTTGATGTGTGAGTAACATTAGTTTCTTTTTCATTCTGCTATGATTTAGAAGGCAAATACTCCACTTTAACGTTATTAATAATTATCTTCAGCCTTCCGTAAAACTCCCATATGCTGTAACCATCTATTTATGTCTATCTATCCCAGCATGTCTTTGGACTATATTTTATGGTAGATCAAGGAATTAGGTCTATTTTGGATATTCTTACTTCCTGCATGCCTTCTCTTTACTCATTAGCTTAATTGGAGGGCAAATATCCCTCTTTTCTGTACTCTGTTTTCATTTCAACCAAATTAAATTAATATCTGGACCCCTTCTCCTACATTATTAATTCTTGGATCTCTTAGCAGCCACTCCTCTTCACTTATTATTTTTATTTATTTTCATAATAGAGAGTTGAAATTATCAGTTCCATGTTGTGTGGAATACTTGGTTTCACTAGTCACTTATACATTTCTATAGCAAAAAAAGTTTCCTTTTAATAGCCTTTGTCATTCTAGGTAATGCTTTTCAATGACTTTAGCAGGGGAGCTATTTGAGTTACATAGTTTTTGAAAAAATTCAGGTCTTAAAAAGTCTTTCTTTTACCTTCGTGGAAGAATAATAGCTTAAATGGATATAGTCATTTATTTTACTCTTTTTTTCTTTTAAAAATCTGAAAAGAGAATTCATTGTCTTCTGACACTACAAGTTGTAGTAGAAGAATATGAAACAATCCTGATTTGGACCCACTGGAATATGTTATAGGTAGTACATCTTGAAGAGATAATGTATAGCTAACAGATTATAGATAGATATTGTGAAATATATATCCCAAATCCTATTCCCCCATCCACCTGGTTTCTACTTCCACTCACTTCAAGTAAGGACTATTACTATATCTAGCTAATAAATACAACCTCTGGAAGAAGTTTCTTCTTCATAAACAACAACAAAAAATGTATATATATATATATATATATATTCTTATTCCCCCCTTACAAAAGTGGTAATTTATCAAACAAACAGTTCTGCATCTTGCTTTATATGTGTGTGTACATACAAACACACATACATATGCATACATATATAATATATATATATTTTTTGGCAAGTGCAGGGCCCAGGAATGTATACATATTTATTGATGTA
>PVIY010036827.1:0-17368 GCA_004026745.1 Myrmecophaga tridactyla
TCTTCATACATTGTCTGCCCCTTTATAATGGTATTACCTTAGATGCATCTTCATACATTGTCTCCCCCTTTATAATGATATTGCCTTAGATACATCTTCATACATTGTCTGCCCATTAACATGGACTTAAAGTGTTATTTAACACCTTTGCATGTTAACTCATATAGGGTGGGAAAAAGCAATTACAAACCAAAAGTACATTAACCCTTTTTTTTAAAAGTATTTCATATATAATCTAGCAATGCAGTTACCTTTCCCAGTGTTCTTTGCTTCTTCTTATGGCTTCCAGCTACTCTCTACTATCCTTTTATTTTGACATGAAGGGAGTCCCTTCAGTATTTTTTTATATGGCAGAGCTTTTAGTAATGAACTCCTTCAACTTTTGTTTATCTGTAAATGTCTTAACTACTCCTTCATTCTTAAAGGATAATTTTGCTAGATGTAAAATTTCTGGTTCACAGTTTTTTGTTGTTGTCTTTTTCTTTAAGGCCTTTAATTGCCATTCCACAGCCTTCTAGCCTCCATAGTTCCTGATAAGAAATCAGCTGTTAATCCTATTGAAGATCTCTCGTACATGATGAGTCACGTCTGTCCTTTTTGCAAATTTTCTCTTTGATTTTTGACACTTTGACTATAATGTGTCTGATTGTGGGTTTCTGAGTTGACCCTGCTTGGAGTTTTTTGAGATTCTTGGATGTGAAATTCATGTCTTTCATCAGATTTGGGAAGTTTTTGGCCATTATTTCTTCAACTATTTTCCTGCCCCTTTCTCTCTCACCCTCTTGTCCTCCTGAACTCCCAAGATGTGTATGTTGGGTCACTTGATGGTGTCCCACAGGTGCTGTTCATTTTTTTTCTTTCTGCTCCTCACATTAGATAATTCCATTTTTCTTACCTCCAAGTTCACTTGATCGTTAATTCTGCCTGCTCATATCTGGTATTGAATCCTCTAATCAGTTCTTCATTTGAATTATTTTACTTTTCACCTCCCAAATCTAATTTGTTCCTTTTCACCATTTCCATCTCTTTATTTTGCTTCTTAATTTCCTTTAGTTCTTTGCTCAGTGGTTTCCTTTAGTCCATTTAACATCTTTGACTAATAATTCCAATGTAAATGACTTCACCATTTTAACAAAATAATAATAATAATAATAATAATTCCAATGTATGAGCTTCCTCAGGAATGGTTCCTGTCAAATTATTTTTTTCTTGAAATGGGCCATACTTTACGGTTGTTATTTTCTAATGCTTTTGTTGACAACTGGATGATCTTAGTATTACATTGTTGTACCTCTGGAAACCTAATTCTCCCATTCCTCTGGGATTGCTGTCATGTTTTGTTTTTTTTTTGTTTTGGTCTGTTTTTTGGGGGGTTTTTTGTTTGTTTGTTTTTGCTTGGGGCTAAAGCCATCCATTTGTACTGAAAGAGAGAAATTATCAACCAAAAAATTTTATCCAGCAAACTGTCCTTCAAAAATGAGTGAGAGTTTGAAATATTCACAGATAAAAAGAAACTGAGACTATAAGGTTAATGTGCAAAAATCAATAATGCTTCTACACTTAAGCAATGACCTAACTGAGGAGATAAGGAAAAATTCTATTCAGAATAGCAACAAAGAATCAAGTATCTAGGAATAAAGTTAACCAAGGATATAAAGGTCTGTAAACAAAAAATTACAAAATATTGCCAACAGAAATCAAAAAAGTTCTAAATAGGCGGAAAGACATTCCCTGCTAATGGATGGGAAGGTTAAATGCAATTAAGATGTCAGTTCTACCCAAATTGACTTACAGATTCAATGCAATGCCATTCAGAATTCCAACAACCCACTTTGAAGACTTGGAAAAACTAGTTATCAAATTCATTTGGAAGGGAAAGAGACCTTGATAGCTAAAAATATCCTTAAAAAAAGAAGAAGAATGAAGTGGGAGGACTAACACATCCTGACTTTAAAGCTTATCACAGCCACAGTGGTCAGAACAGCATGGCTCTGGCACAAATGTGGAAGTACTGAGCAGTGAAATCCAATCAGGAGTGCAGAGATGGGGGACTCGTGGGAAGAGGGTGGCACGGAGTGCATTGAGTTCTCTCCTCCTTCATGGAACAAGACAGGACAGGAAGAACAGACCAGGTTAATCAAACGGGGTCTCTAGGGGGGTTGGGGGAACAGGACAGGGAGAGCAGGGTGGGATAGGTGACTGTGATCCCCACCAGTGGAGGGCTGCTATGAGGGGAGGCGTGGTCGGAGGGAACTAACCATCCCTCCAGTCCAGCTGCTGGGTGGGGAGACCGCCCCATCCAGAGGTCACCTGATCATCCACCATGGGGGACCAGGAGCAGCCCCCCACCATGCTCACCATCCTCAAGCCACTGCTGCTGGAGGGGCGAGGCTGAGGAAGCAGGAGCCTCGGGATCGCCACCTGCTGGCTAGAAGCGGTAAGTGCGGGGAGGCTAACTCCCAATCTAAGGGTTTATTTTTACTTATTTATTTTTTTAATATTCTTTTTCTCTTTCTCCCCTTTAAAAAAACATATTTTCTATATGTTTTTATTAGTAGTATAATTGTTTTTTTTATTCTTTACTTTTATATATTTTTATATTTTTATTTTGTTGGTTCTTTATATCACTTCTTATTCTATTTTATTTCATTTATTTATTTATTTATTTATTTATTTATTTATTTATTTATTTATTTATTTATTTATTTACTTATTTTTCTTAAAATTTCTCTCCCTTTCATGGGCACCAGTCTGAGTTCACTCACAGGAGAAAGAGGTCTGGAGGAGGGCACAGAATTGAAGAATATGAGTAACATTAATTTAAACGATAAAAAGAGAGAGAAGGAAAAGAATATATAGAACTGACAAATAAAAGCTAAAAGATAAAAGGATAGAGTCAAGGGGCGGGCCACGGTGGCTCAGCAGGCAGAGTTCTTGCCTGCCATGCCAGAGACCCGGGCTCATTTCCTGGTTCCTGCCCATGCAAAAAAACCACAAACAGAGTCAGGAACCGTCTTTACAGCAGTTACACTGAACGTTAATGGACTAAACTCACAATCAAAAGATACAGACTAGCAGAATGGATTAAAAAACATAATCCATCTATATGCTGTTTACAAGAGACACATCTTGGATTCAAGGGCCCAGTTGGATTGAAAGTGAAAGTATAGGAAAAGATCTTCGCAAGCTGTAACCAAAAGAAAGCAGAAGTAGCTATACTACTATCCAGACAAAGTAGACTTTAAATAGAAAGAGGTTATAAGAAACAAAGAAGGACACTACATATTAATAAAAGGGACAATTCACCAAGAAGAAATAACAATCATAAGTATGTCTGCTCCAAATCAAGGAGCTCCAAAATATGTGAGGCCAACATTGGAGAAACTGAAGGGCGCTATGGACATATCAACAGTGACAGCAGGAGACTTAGACCTAAAAGACATATATAGATCACTATACCCCAAAACACCAAGATATATATTCCTCTGTAGTACATATGGAACGTTCTCCAGAATAGATCATCTGCTGGGACGCAAACTGAGTCTTTATAAATTTAATAAGATTGAAATTATCCAAAGTACTTTTTCTGATCACAAGGGAACAATGCTGGAAATTAATAATCATCAAAGAACCAAAGTGTTCACAAATATATGGAGATTAAATAACATCCTCTTAAATAATCAGTGCGTCAAGGAAGAAATTGCTAGAGAAATCGGTAAACATCTGGAGACAAATGATAATAAGAATATAACATATCAAAACTCATGGGATGTGGCAAAGGCAGTGTTGAGAGGGAAGTTTACTGCACTTAAATGCCTATGTTAAAAAAGCAAGAACAAGCAAAACTTGATGTACCTGCTCACCTGGAGAATTCAGAGAAAGAATGAAAATGAACCCCAAAGCAAATAAGAGAAGAGAAATAATAAAGACTAAAGCAGAAATGAACAAACTGGAGAACAATAAAACAATAGAAAGAATCAATAAAATCCAAAGTTGGTTCTTTGAAAAGGTCAATAAAATCGATGGCCCCCTAGCTAGACTAACAAAAAGTCAGATAAACAGATACGCAGATAAACAGAACGAGTTACCACATATTATGAACAAATTTTTAAATTTTTAAAAATCATAAGAATATTATGAACAACTATATGCAAC
This sequence comes from Myrmecophaga tridactyla, assembly GCA_004026745.1. Taxonomy (NCBI): domain Eukaryota; kingdom Metazoa; phylum Chordata; class Mammalia; order Pilosa; family Myrmecophagidae; genus Myrmecophaga; species Myrmecophaga tridactyla. The sequence goes on from PVIY010036827.1 coordinate 4,156, forward strand.
AAACCAGATAACTCAGATGGAATGGCACATTCCTAGAAACACATAAACTACCTATACTGACTCGAAGCAGAAGATCTCAGTGAACCAATTACAAGTAAAGACACTCAATTAGTCATCAAAAATCTTCCCACAGGTCCGAGATGGTGGCACAGTGAGCTGTGGGATTTAGTTTGTCCTGCAGAGCAGCTTGTGAACAGCCAGGAACAGGACAGAACAACTGCCTGCTGGGGCCACGTCAGTGACCGGACACAGTGTACCCCATTCTGGACCAGCTGGACCAGCTGCGATCCCACTCAGAACTGTGAGTCCCCCAAGCCGCGGAGCCGGTGCCCTCCTCACAGGCTGCTTCCTGGAGGGGACTAGAAAGGAACTTTACTAACAGCAGGGGCTGAGCTCTACCAAGCGCCAACTGCGGAATTAATAACAAATTCTGACTACTGAAAATAAGCCCCCAGCTCAGCTGAACCTCAAATAAAAGCTGAGGTTGCTGGGTTTTGCCCCAGCACAGAGGGGACAGGGCTGGCGGGGAAAAAGAAAAAACAAAACAAAACAGATTTTTTGGATCAGACAGCACAAAATACTGAAGGAAAGGAGGGGGCACACAGGACCTGGAGATATGCAGAGCAACAAACCACCTTAAGCTCCTGATTGGCAAACCCGAGGAATGGGGTCCTGCTCTGAAAAGGATTTTTTTTTCTTTTCTGTAGCTGTGTTTCTATGGCTAGACTGCTCTTTGGATATACCTGCACAGCTTCTCGGGCTCCAACTGTCCCAGGGAAGGGCGGAATTAAGCTTGTCTGACAGCTTATCTGGAGGCTGTGCCTTCCCCAGGAGAGGGGTGGGGCCCAGTTCAGGAATCTCCCTCGAGGAATCCAGACCCCAGGGACTGGGAAACTGGAGCGATTAAAGCCAGCCTAAACCCTCTCCTCTGTCTTGACCACAGCCTAGCAGGGAGAGTCTGCTGAAGTTAAAGGAACCACATCATCTTATGTTGGTGGGACCCACAGGCAGACAAGCACTAAATACTGGGCAGGACTGTGTTTTTCTGCCTAGAAAACAGTCAACTGACCCAGGTGACTGCTTCCTCTGTAGACCCTCCTAAGGGAACAAAAGAAAAGGCACCAGGCCATGGTAGTTCAGCAGGCACAGTTCCCCCCTGCCATGCTGGAGACCCAGGTTCAGTTCCCGGTGCCTGCCCAAGAGAAAAAAAAAAAGAAAAGGCACCATACAGGCAGGGCAAGAAACAAGAAAACAAGAACTGAAAAATTCTTACCTGTTAAACAAAATCTAAGCTAGAGGACTAGAATAAACTGAATGGAAAGTTTTTGTGTTTTTTGTTTGTTTGTTTGGTGTATGGTCTGGGAATCGAACCCAGGTCTCTCACATGTATGGGGAGCATTCTACCACTGAACCACCCATGCCCCCTAAACTGAATGTTAAAGAACAGACAGACAACAGTCATCCAGCAAGAAAATCCTAGGTAAAAAAAAAAATGAAAACAATCTCCAGAATAAACTAATTTAGGAAATTAAATACCTAGATGCCAGCAACAAATAACAAATCATACTAGGAAAACTGAAGATATAGCCCAGTTAAAGAAACAAACCAACAATTCAAATGAGATACAGGAGTTGAAACAATTTAGGATGTTCTAACAGACATGGAAAACCTCATCAAAACTCAAATCAGTGAATTGAGGGAGGATATAAAGAAGGCAAGGGATGAACAAAAATAGGAAATCGAAAGTCTGAAAAAATCAAATCACAGAACTTATGGGAATGAAAGGCACAGTGGAAGAGATGAAAAAAGCAATGGAAACCTACAATGTTAGACTTCAAGAGACAGAAGACAGGATGGGTGAACTGGAGGACAGAATATCAGAAATCTGACCAGCAAAAGAAAATATAAGGAAAAGAATGGAAAAATATAGCAGGGTCTCAGGGAACTGAGTGACAACATGAAGCGCACAAATATACGTGTTGTGGGTGTTCCAGAAGGAGAAGAGAAGGGAAAAGGAGGAGAAAAACTAATGGAGAAAATTATCACTGAAAATTTCCCAACTCTTATGAAAGACTTAAAATTACAGAGCCAAGAAGTGCAGTGTACCCCAAACAGAATAGATCCAAATAGATGTACTCTAAGACACTTACTAATCACAATGTAGGATGTCAAACAGAAAGAATTTTGAAAGCAGCAAGAGAAAAGCAATCCATCACATACAAGGGAAGCCCAATAAGACTATGCGTAGATTTCTCAGCAGAAACCATGGAGGCAAGAAGACAGTGGTATGATATATTTAAGATACTAAAAGAACGGGTACACAGGTAGTTCAGTGGTTAGAATGCCTGCCTTTGATGCAGGAGACCTGGGCTTGATTCCCGGACCATACACCCTCCCCCCAAAAAAGATACTAAAAGAGCAAAACTGCCAACCAAGAATTCCATATCCAGCAAAACTGTCCTTTTCTCCTTCAAAAATGAGGGGGAAATAAAAACATTTTTGCTGGATTAATTTCCACTAAGCTCCAAACATGCCCGGGCATGCCCCGGCCCTCATTGCAACTTCTACCCAGCAACAGTCTATGCTGCACCCGCCTTCTTCCTCTACCTCTTCCTTTTCCCTCCCCTCTAGTCCGTCCTATAACCATATATGGCAAAAACCCTGTTTTCCTCCAATCTTTAAACTCCCCATTGTCCTTCCCCTCCTTCCCCCGCCCCTTCTAAGTATCCTATATATACAACCGCACTTCCCCTAATAAACGTTCTCGGTGCGCACACCTTGTCAGCTCCACCAGCTCCCGTGAGTGTTCTTATCTCGCGCGCCCTCCATACGTTCGAGCTCCCCGGGACCCGATTGCGCCTCCGCGTCGGGACTCCCTCCCAATCGCTGAGAGGTAGACCCCAGCTGGGGACTTTGACAGAGTCACCCGGCACATTTTCAGACAAAAAAATCACTGAGAGAATTTGTGACCAAGAGACCAGCTCTGCAAGAAATACAAAAGGGAGCACTAGAGACAGATAGGAAAAGACAGGAGAGAGAGGTATGGAGAAGAGTGTAGAAATGAAGATGATCAGTAAAGGTAAAAAGAAGAAAAATTAGATTTGATATATAAAATCCAAAAGGCAAAATAGTGGAAGAAAGTACAGCCCTTACAGTAATAACACTAAATGTTAATGGATTAAACTCCCCAATCAAAAGACATAGACTGGAAGAATGGATTAAAAAACAGGACCCATCTATATGCTGTCTACAGGAGACACATTACAGACCCAAGGATAAATATAGGTTGAGAGTGAAAGGTTAGGAAAAGATACATCATGCAAACAACAATCAGAAAAGAGCAGGAGTAGCTTAACTAATAACCAACAAATTAGACTTCAAATGTAAAACAGTTAAAAGAGACAAAGAAGGACACTACATATTAATAAAAGGAACAATTCTACAAGAAGACATAAAAATCATTAATATTTATGCACCGAGCCAGGATGCTGCAAAATATCTGAGGCAAACACTGAAAAGAGAAATAGACACATCTACCATAATAGTTGGTGTGGTAGTTAGATTCAGGTGTCAGCTTGGTCAGGTAAAGGTGCCTAGTTCTGCTGTGGACATGAGCTAATGGCATGTGAACCTCATCTGTTGCTGATTACATCGGCAGTTGTCTAGGGCCCATGCCTGCTGCAATGAATGATGTTTGATTTAATTGGCTGGAAGCTTAAATGAGAGAGGTCAACGTAGAACAGTCCAAGCAGCTCAGCATACTTCATCTCAGCACTCGCAGCTCAGCCCAGGCCTTTGGAGATGCAGAAAGGAATCACCCCAGGGAAAGCTGTTGGAACCCAGAGGCCTGGTGAGAAGGCCAGCAGAGATCACCCTGTGCCTTCCCATTTAAAAAACAACCTCAGTTGAAAGTTAGCTGCCTTTCCTCTGAAGAACTATACATTTTTAACTAAATAAATCCCCTTTTATTAAAAGCCAATCCATCTTTGGTGTGTTGCATTCTGGCAGTTTTCATAGACTAGAACAGTTGGAGACCCTCATCAATGGACAGAACATCTAGACAGAGGAACAATAAAGAAACAGAGAATTTGAATAAGACAATAAATGAACTAGACTTAACAGACATTTATAGAACATTACACCCCACAACAGGAGGATATACCTTTTTCTCAAGTGCTCATGGATCATTCTCAAGGACAGACCATATATTGGGTCACAAAGCAAGTCTCAATACATTTTAAAAGATTGACATCGTACAAAACACCATCTCAGATCATAAAGGAATGAAGTTGGAAATGAGTAATTGCCAGAAGGCAAAAAATTCACAAATATGTGGAGGCTCAACAACACACTCTTAAACAACCAGTGGGTCAAGAAAGAAATTAGAATAGAAATCAGTAAATATCTCGAGGCAAATGAAAATGAAAACACAACATATCAAAATTTATGGGATGCAGCAAAAGCAGTACTAAAAAGGGAAATATATTGCCCTAAATGCCTATATCAAAAAAGAAGAGCAAATATCAAGGAATTAACTACTCACTTGGAAGAACTAGAGAAAGAAGAGCAAACTAGCTCCAACCCAAGCAAAAGAAAGAAATAATGAAGATCAGAGCAGAAATAAATGAAATTGAGAACATGAAAACAATTGAGAAAATCAGCAAAACCAGAAGTTGGTTCTATGAGAAACTCAATAAGATTGATGGACACTTAGCAAGGTTGACAAAAAGAAGGAGAGGATGCAAATAATATCAGAAATGGAAGGAGACATAACCACAGACCCCAGAGAAATAAAGGAAGTAATGAAAGGATAATATGAACAACTTTATGCTAATAAATTAGACAGCGTAGATGAAATAGGCAACTTCCTAGAAAGGCATGAACAACCAATATTGACCCAAGAAGAAATAGACAACCTCGACAAACCAATCACAAGTAAAGAAATTGAAACAGTCATTAAGAAGCTCCGAAAACAGAAAAGTCGAGGACCAGATGGCTTCACATGTGAATTCTACTAAACATTCAAGAAAGAATTGGTACCAATCCTGCTCAAACTCTTCAAAAAAACTGAAAAGGAGGGAAGGCTACCTAACTCATTCTACGAAGCCAAAAGCACCCTCATACCAAAGCCCCGATACTACAAGAAAAGAAAATTATAGATCAATCTCTCTATTGAATATAGATGCAAAAATCCTCAACAAAATTCTTGCAAATCGAATCCAGCAATACATTGAAACAATTATACACCCATGACCAAGTGAAATTTATTCCAGGTATGCAAGGATGGTTCAACATAAGAAAATCAATCAATGTAATACACAATATCAACAAATCAAAGCTGAAAAACCACATGATCATCTCAATTGATGCAGAAAAGGCATCTTGACAAAATTCAACGTCCTTTCTTGTTGAAAACGTTTTAAAGGATAGACATAGAAGGGGAGTTCCTTAACATGATAAAGGGAATATATGAAAAACCTATAGCTAACATCATCCTCAATGGGGAAAAACTGAAAACTTTCCCCCTAAGATCAGGAACAAGAAAAGGATGTCCACTATCACCATTGTTATTCAACATTGTGTTGGAAATTCTAGGCAGAGCAATTAAACACGAAAAAGAAATACAAGGCATCAAAATTGGAAAGGAAGAAGTAAAACTCTCACTGTTTGCAGATGATATGATACTATATGCTGAACCCCCCCCCAAAAAAAATCTATAGCAAAACTACTAGAGTTAATAAATGAGTACAGCAAAGTGGCAGGTTATAAGACCAACACTCAAAAATCTGTAGTGTTTCTATACACTAGTGATTTAGCTAGGGTTCTCTAGAGAAACAGAATCAGCAGGAAATATCTATAGATATAAAATTTATAAAATTGCCTCATGTAACCATGGGAACATAGAGTCAAAAATCTGTACAGCAGGCTGTGAAGCCGACGACTCCAGTGGAGGGTCTGGACAAACTCCACAGGAGAGGCTTGCCAGCCAAAGTAAGAAGAGAGCCTGTCTCTTCTGAATCCTCCTTAAAAGATTTCCGGTGATTAGATTAAGCATCACTCATTGCAGAAGACACTCCCCTTGGCTGAGTACAAATGAAATCAGCTGTGGATGCAGCCAACGTGATCATGATTTAATTCTATGAAATGTCCTCATTGCAACAGACAGGCCAGCACTTGCCCAACCAGACAAACGGGCACCACCACCTGGCCAAGTTGACATGAACCTGACCGTGACAACTAATAGTGAGCAATCTGAGGGGGAAATCAAGAAAAAAAATGCATTTACAATTGTAACCAAAAGAATAAAATATTTAGAAATAAATTTAACTAAGGATACAAAAAGACCTATACAAAGAAAACTACAAGAAATTGCTAAAAGAAATAACGGAAGACCTAAAGGAAAGGCATACCAGGTTCATGGATTGGAACACTAAATATAGTTAAGATATCAATTCTACCTAAATTGATTTTTAGATTCAATACAATACCAATTAAAATCCCAAAAACTTAATTTTCAGACATAATAAAAAAAAACAATAACCAAGTTTATCTGGGAGGGCAGGGTCCCCTGAATAGCTTAAAATATCCTGAGAAAGAAAACGAAGTCGGAGGTCTCACACTACCTGACTTTAAGGCATATCACGAAGCTACAGTGGCCAAAACAGCATGGTACTGGCATAAAGATAGATATACTGACAAATGGAATCGAATTGAGTGTTCAGATATAGACCATCTCATCCATGGACAACTGATCTTTGATAACGCAGTCAAGCCAACTCACCTGGGACAGAATAGTCTCTTCAATAAATGGTGCCTAGAGAACTGGATATCCACATGCAAAAGAATGAAGGAGGATCCATATCGCACACCCTATACAAAAATTAACTCAAAATGGATCAAAGACCTGAACATTAGATCTAAAACCATGCAACCTTTAGAAGAAAATGTAGGGAAATATCTTATAAATTTTACAATAGGAGGTGGTTTCCTAGATCTTGCACCCAAAGCACGAGCATTAAAGAAAGAAATAGGTAAATGGGAACTCCTCAAAATTAAACATTTTTGTGCATCAAAGGACTTTGTCAAGAAACTAAAAAGACAGCCTATACAATGGGAGACAATATTTGGAAACAATATATCAGATAAGGGTCTAGTATCCAGAATATATAAAGAGATTGTTCAACTCAACAACAAAAAACCAACCAAATTTTAAAATGGGCAAAAGACATGAATAGACACTTCTCAGAAGAAGAAATACAAATGGCTAAAAGGCACAAGAAAAGATGCTCAACTTCCCTGTGTATTAGGGAAATGCAAATCAAAACCATAATGAGATATCATCTCACACCCACCAGAATGGCCATTATCAATAAAACAGAAAATGACAAGTGCTGGAGATGATGTGGAGAAGGAGGCACACTTATCCACTGTTGGTGGGATTGAAAAATGGTACAACTGCTGTGGAAGGCAGTTTGGTTGTTCCTCAGGAAGCTAAGTATAGAATTGCCAAATGATCTGGCAATATCATTGCTAGGTATCTACTCAGAGGACATGAGGGCAAGGACACAAATGGACCTTTGCACACCAATGTGTACAGCAGCATTGCTTACAATTGCCAAGAGGTGGAAACAGCCGAAATGTCCATCAACAGACAGGTGGCTTAACAAACTGTGGTATATACCTACGATGGAGTATTATGCAGCTGTAAAACAGAATAAAATTATGAAGCATGTAACAACATGGATGAACCTTGAGGACATTATGCTGAGTGAGATTAGCCAGAAACAAAAGGACAAATACTGTATGGTCTCACTGATATGAACTGACATTAGTGAATGAACTTGGGAGAATTTCAGTTAAGAACAGAGGCCATCAGAAGATAGAGATAGGGTAGATTTTGGATCATTGGAGCTGAAGGGATACAGATTGTGCAACAGGACTGATTGTAAAAATTCAGAAATGGATAGTACAATATTACCTAATTGTAGCACAATAATGTTAGTATACTGAATGAAGCTGAATGTGAGAATTATAGAGGGAGGAGAGCTGGGGGTACATATGAAACCAGAAGGAAAAATAGATTATTGATTTGAACAGTGAATAAAAAAATATTTGCAAGGTCCTCTTGGGGGAATGGTGAGAAGGGGAAAATTCAAGTTCCCCATTTGGAGAATTCCTGATATTCTTGCAAGCAGTGGGGACAACCAAAGCAATAGGCCAAGCCCTCAATCTTGGGGTTTGTTTATATGAAACATCATCCCCGGATGGCTAAGCCTACTTAAAATTAGGCCTAAGAGTCATCCCCAGAGAATCTCTTCTGTTGCTCAGATGTGGCCTCTCTCTCAGCCAACACAACAAGAAAACTCACTGCTCTCCCCCTCTCTACGTGGGACATGACTCCCAAGGGGTATAAACCTCCCTGACAATGTGGGACATAAATCGTAGAATGAACTGAGACTTGGCACCAAGGGCCTGAGAAAACCTTCTCAACTGAAAGGGGGAAAATATAAATGAGACAAAATAAAATGTCAGTGGCTGAGAGTTTTCAGAATCAAGAGGTTTTCCTGGAGGTTATTCTTACACATTATATAGATATCCTCTTTTTAGTTAAGGTGTAGTAGAGAGGCTGGAGGGAAGTGCCTGAAAATGTAGAGCTGTGTTCCAGTAGCCATGTTTCTTGAAGATGACTGTATAATGATATAGCTTTCGCAGTGTGACTGTGTGATTGTGAAAACCTTGTGTCTGATGCTCCTTTTATCTGTAATATGGACAGATGAGTAAAAATTATGGATTAAAAATAAATAAATACTGGGGGAACAAACGTTAAAATAATTTGAGTAGACTGAAAGACAAGTGATCAATGAAAGGGAGTGGTAAGGGGTATAGAAGAAAATAGAACAAAAGTTAAAATCTATTGAGTAGATGGAAATATTAGTGGTCAGTGGGAGGGAGGGGTAAGGGGTATGGTATGTGTGAATTTTTTCTTTTTATCTCTTTTTCTGGAGACATGCCAATGTCCTAAAAAATGATCATGGTGATGAATATACAACTATGTGATGATATTGTGAGCCACTGATTGCACATCAAGTATGGAATGTTCATATATTTTTTAAAGAATGTTCATATTTGTATATTGCTTGTTTTTATCAATAAAAATTTTTTAAAAAATCACGCCTGCTCTTGGCAGCTCCTGGAGGGAGAAATGAGAAATGGTAAGGCCTATCAATTTTCCTGATTGTTCTATCCTATCTTTTGGAAAGGGACAGAAAAATAAGCGTGTATTACAACTTGGATTTTCCAATTTTAAAATTCACTGATTCTAAGACTAACATTGTTACATTTAAAATTCTGTAACTGACAGTTCCCATCAACAAGCAAGTTAACATAATGAAAACAGAATACACACTAGCTCTTTTTACCTAATAAAAAAAGTCACCTCCAAAAAAAAGAACAATTCAAAAATTAAAACATCAAGAATATACATCATTTTTGTGATGATATTGTGAATTCCTGATTATATGTGTAGAACGGAATGATCATATATTCAGAACATTTGTGTTTTTTTCTTGTCATATTTTTTTAATTTAAAAATTTTTTAAAAAAGAATATACATCATTTTTTACCTTTAAATGTTTGAAAATCCCAGCTACAATTTTTAAGCTTCGATGGACTTCTTTTGCACACATTCTGTTACGCTTAAAGATAGGGGTTAGATTAGTTGGAAGATAAATATAGTTTCTGGCACTAAAACCAAACAATTAATACATTCTCATAAAAACAAAGCAGTCAGAAAAAAAATCTTCCCACTAAGAAAAGCCCAGAGCCAGATGGCTTCACAGGGGAATTTTATCAAACATTCCAAAAAAAAACTAACACAAATCCTGTTCAAACTCTTCCAAAAAACTGAGGACAAAGGAATGCTACCTAACTCATTTTATGTAGCTAATATCACTCTAATACCAAAATCGGATAGACACTATAAGAAAGGAAAACTGCAGACCAATCTCCCTAATGAACATAGATGCAAAAATTCTTAACAAAATACTGGCAACTCGAATCCAACGACACATTAAAAAGAATTATACATCACGACCAAGGGGGATTTATACCAGGAATGCGAAGGTGGTTCAACATAAGAAAATCAATCAGTTTAATAGAGCACATTAACAAATTGAAAGGGAAAAATCACATGATCATATCAATTGATGCTGAAAAAACATTCCACAAAATCCAGCGTCCTTTCCTGATAAAAACAATTCAGACAAACAGCGCAATTATAAAATGGGCAGAGGATATGAATAGACACTTCTGAAGAGCAAATACAGATGGCTAAAAAGCACATGAAGAACTGCTCATCTTTCCTGGCTAGAAGGGCAATGCAAATCAAGACAACCCTGAGATACCACATTGCACTGATGAGAATGACTGCTGTTACACAGACAACTACAAATGTTAGAGAGGATGTGAAGAAAGAGGAACACTTATTCACTGTTAGTGGGAATGTACAGTGGTGCAGCTGCTGTGGAAGACAGTTTGGCAATTCCTCAGAAAACTAAATCGAGTTGCCCTAATACCTGGCAATACCAATACTCAATATATACCCAGAAGAGCTGTGGGCAGTGACATGAACAGACATTTGCGCACCAGTGTTTACAGTAGCACTATTCATAACTGCCAAGAGATGGAAACAATCCAAGTGCTCATCAACAGATGAGTGGATAAACAAAATGCGATCTATACGTATGACGGATTATGCAGCAGTAAGACAAAATGACGTCCCAAACCATATGACAACATGGATGAACCGTGAGGACATTATGTTGAATGAAATAAACCAGACACAAAAGGACAAATATGTATGATCTCACTGATGTGGACTAACTCATAGAGTTAGAATACAGGTTAGCAGGGGAAAGATTAGAGGTAGAGAATGGGGAATTGATGCTTAATTCAAGCAGAATTTCTATTTAGGTTGATGGTAAAAGTTTGGAAATGGATGGTGGTGATGGTAGCACATTATTGTGAGTGTAATTAACAGCACTGAATTATACATGTGAGTGTGGCTGGAAGGGTATGTTCTGGGTTATGTATGAGAATGTAAGTTAGATGATAATGCACAGGGCTGTGTAACACAGTGAAGCACAAGTACTAGAATGTTCTTCCATGAATTAGAACTGATGTATACCACACTATTTCAAGGTGTTGACGATAGGGGAAAAAAATCCTGTGTGGACTACAGACTCAATAGTGCCTGTGTTAGTTAGGGTTCTCTAGAGAAACAGAATCAACAGGGAATATTCATAAATATAAAATTTATAAAAGTGTCTCACGTAACCATGGGAATGTAGAGTCCGAAATCTGTACGGCAGGCTGTGAAGCTGACGATTCCAATGGAGGGTCTGGATGAACTCCACAGGACAGGCTCCCCGGCAGAAGCAGGAAGCAAAACTCACTCTTCTGAATCCTCCTTAAAAGGGTTCCAGTGATTAGATTAAGCATCACTCATTGCAGAAGACACTCCCCTTTGCTGATTACAAATGGAATCAGCTGTGGATGCAGCCAATGTGATCATGATTTAATTCTACGAAATGTCCTCATAGCAATTGCTCAGTCAGACAAACAGGTACCACCACCTGGCCAAGTGGACGCATGAACCTGACCATGACAGTCCACCCCTTGTCAACTTGGCAGCTATGCTCATCACCTTAAACCATACCTAATTTCTAAATAGAAAACAATAAAAGACACATCTTTTCCTCACCTAACAATACTCAACTGCCCTGCATACACATTAAATCTCTCCAGAATAGGGTGCAACTCCTTGGGTAATATTCATTCTTAAACTTGATATCTTACAACTTAAACAGTATAACATGAACAAAACAGCATCACAGTCCTCGTTTCTGTAACTGATCACGTGGTCGAAGTTCATATTTATCACTACCTTCTTCCACTACCCATTCCATGATCCCTTTACCCTCAGCAAGCACTTCAGCTGCCCATGGTTCTTTGCCTGATGGGGTGACCCAAATCTTCATTCCTGAAGTTTCAGAGCCATTGGTAGCCCTGCGTGGATTGGGCTGTTGCAGTTTTCCATTGATTTTAATCACAGGGCGTACTAAAAGACGCCCTAGGGGATCTCCTATATTCCAGGAAAACTCTTCTTTACCTCCATTGCATAATTGCAGTTCTATTTCCCCCCGATAGTCAGGGTCAGTCACCCCAGCCAGTAATGTAATCCCCTTCTTGGCTTGTTGATCCAGGGGCATGAGTAGCCCAGAGTGAGCAGGTGGCAGTCTTAGATTCCAGTTCAATGGAATCATTGTTGTTTCTCCTGGTGGAAGCACTCCCCCTTTTGGAACTAAAACCTGTAGACAAGCAGAGCTCAGGGTTGCAGGGACAGGAAGCAAAAATTTTCCTAGTGGATCACTAGGGGTAATAGTGAGTGGTGCCACTCCCATTTCCACCCCTTGGTTCCTGGACCCATGGATCCTGGCTGGGGGAGAAACAGCACCATACAGCGGACGCTGATTCAGAGCATACACAGCTGCCTGGAGAACATTACCCCAGCCCTTCAGGGTATTGCCACCCAGTTGGCACTGTAATTGAGTTTTCAAAAGGCCATTCTACCGTTCTATCAATCCAGCTGCTTCTGGATGACGGCACATGGTAAGACCAGAGAATTCCATGAGCATGTGCCCACTCCCGCACTTCATTTGCTGTGAAGTGTGTTCCCTGATCAGAAGCAATGCTGTGTGGAATATCATGACAATGGAAAAAGCATTCTGTAAGCCCATGGATGGTAGTTTTGGCAGAAGCATTGTGTGCAGGGAAAGCAAACCCATATCCAGAGTATGTGTCTATTCCAGTTAGAACAAATCACTGCCCCTTCCATGAGGGGAGTGGTCCAATGTAATCAACCTGCCACCATGTAGCCGGCTGGTCACCTCGGGGAATGGTGCCATTTCAAGGGCTGAGTGTGGGTCTCTGCTGCTGACAGATTGGGCACTCAGCAGTGGCTGTAGCCAAGTCAGCCTTGGTAAGTGGAAGTCCATGTTGCTGATCCCATGCATAACCTCCATCCCTACCACCAACCACTTTGTTCATGAGCCCATTGGGCAACGACAGGAGTTGCTGGGGAAAGAGGCTGACTGGTATCCACAGAAAGGGTCATCTTATCCACTTGATTATTAAAACCTTCCTCTGCTGAAGT
>PVIY010036828.1:0-25145 GCA_004026745.1 Myrmecophaga tridactyla
GGTCATGATGGTGATGATGGTGATGATGGTCTTGATGATCTGATAAGTGAAAAAGCATTACAGACAGAGGGAAGAGCAAGTGGAAAGCCTCTGAAGGGGAGATTTGTTTGTCCTCTTTCAGGAGCAGCAAAGAAGCCTGCGAGGCAGGAAGAGGACTTGAAGATGAGAATTTAAGAGCTGGGGTTTGGAGGGCTCACGTGAGGCCGTGTGGGTTGCTGGAAGGGCTTCGGCTTTCATGAGTGGAACGGAAAATCACTGTGGTGCTCGATAATGAGTTTCCGTAAGAATTCTGACAGTAATAAGTAACAGACACAGAAAAAGGGCTTCCAGTTGTAATGCACATTTATAGTAGAGTCTTACATAAAACTAGCAAAATACGTACCAGGGCATTTGAGATTATATATAGTTCTTTGGTCTGTGGCTCAAATGCTAGAAGGAAAACTATGATTAAGGTAACTATACCAATTTTGAGTTAATTTTTCATTTTACATTAAGCAGTAATCAACAGATATATGTTCACTTAAGAAAAAATACAAAATGCCTATTTTAAAAAAAGAACAGACAAGTTAGAAGATCACCACACTTTTCCTTCAAATGTTAAGAACATGCAATCCACCCAGAGAAGTTTTCTTATGCATAAAGAAGTACAAGAGCCTACTGTGTGTCGCTCTCCCTAGTAGGTCAGATAAAGCCCTTTATTGTACTCTATTTTATGGTTCAATTACATATTTGTCCTTAATAATCCATAGTTTACATAATAAGTTCTGTTCCCAAATTATAGACTATCACTTCCCCAACAACTGTGAATGATGCTTCCTCTTTATATTTTTCTCTTGGCTTTGGTGTCAGGAAATAAAATTATTCTGTGCAGCACCAAAAGCCTCAGGCAACGATTGATAAAGTCAATTGAATCTAATAAGTATAAATGGCTTTTTAAAAAATGTCCACTCTTCTGAATAAGTTTTGAATCACTACACCTTTCTGTTGTGGTGTTCTGGGTCTCCCTCATCTGAAGCAAATTACTGGATAGACTGAGCCTATGGTGATGCAACGTTTTAAAACAAACACAACAGAGCTTAATATAGTCTGAAAAAAATTGATCTAAATGCTCATCACTTTGGAAATCTCTATTTATGCTGACAAGGCAACTGCTGCTCAAAACATTTAAAGGCTATCAAGTGAAAGTGCAAAGACATTTGCAAGTGACGTAAAGAAACAGTATTATTTTCAATTCACACTATGTTTTGTGCCCATGTAGGTCATCTTTTTGTACTTTCATATATAAGTGAAAGTGGACCACCGTAGAGTCACCTGGGGGTGATAAATCTTGACTGCTCTGAGAGGGATGGCTAATTCTGCATCAGATGATCGATGGAGCACATGCCAATGCTAATGTGCGTAAGGAGAGAGAGTGTTTGTGCAACGTGATTGACAGGCTTGAGCTAATTGATTAAGAACTCGGCTCTGTGCTCTAGAAGCTTTACCAAACATGCCTCAATCAAGCCTCATAACAAGCTGACAAGCTACTTCTCATTTTCATTTTCATAATACAGAAGGGAACTGGAGCAGAGAGAGGTTTAAACAACTTCCCCAAAGCCCCATAGCTAGTAGGTCAAAGAGGGAGGATTTGGATTGAGGCTCCCAAGTTTGGGCTTCACTTTTATACATAGCCTCAGTTTAAAATAGGATATTTATTGATTTGAACATCTATTCCCTGCTTGCCAAATTCAACTATCTCTTTAATGCATATCAGAGTATAAATTAAACATGTAATTTAAAACTAAATTTCAGTATCATTCCCAGTGTCTGATTGAGATTGCAAAGTTGCAGAGGACATATGCAAACATTAACTGTTTAATAAGTCACGAAAAAAGTTTTAAGAACTTTTGAAGTTTATTTTCATGCAGAAAACATTCTCTGACTGCAATGCAATTAAGGCAAAAGCCAACCAGGCCACCTTAAAGCTGTGCGTTCTGGTTCCTGGGCTGGATGACAGCATGTTGTTCCTATCCTCATTTAACCCCATGGATTCTTATTTTATACGTGTCCCTCCAGCCAGATCAGTACACGATCTATGGATCCCCATAGGAAAGACATCCAACACAGATCTGTTGGCTCAGGAACACTTTCTAGAAAACAGATGCTTGGGCTGAAACCCTAAGGATGCACAGACGAGAAAAGTTAGCCAGGAAACTTGGAATTACGCAGATTGGAATATAATCCCAGTCAAAAGCCCGGAAGAGAGATCCAAGAGAGCAGTTTGCAGTCTGGCTGCAGTGCAGAGATGGAAGGGAGACTGACCGGCTGCTAGGTGGGCCAGGCCTAATAGGATGGCTCAAAGCCTTGTAGGGGGATTGGATTTTGCATTCTGCCTGATTTAGCCCCCAAACACACACTTCCTGTTTTAAGAAGTTCTTTTTTGTCAACACATGTACTCCCACTTCTTATTTTGAAAAATCTTAAAGACATTTAAAAATACAAAGGACATTCTTAGGTAGTTGCCGAGATAAGTCTTAGTTCTATTTTTTCTTCTTGCAAACTAATGAATGTCTAGATCGTCATGCATTTGAGTAGATAACATTGCTTATCCCCACACTATGTGGCCAGCGTTTATATAAAGACAAGTGGCACATAGTTCAGGGGTCAAGTGCATTCTAGCATTTCCCTAATTGTCTCTGGACCTTTGATTCAGAATGTCCAATATAGGTATCGCTTACTCTACCCTCAAGCCCTAGGTAAGGTCAACGTGCCCTGGCAAGAAATAGCGTTTCAATCAACATCCTACTATTCTTAAAGATCTAACTTCTATATTCCTTTGTTATGGGGGTGGGGGGAGAGCAGTTCTTTATTGTCTGAACGGCAAGTAAGCTTACTTTGAGGAATTATAGGAACTTGTCAGTTGGCCATAGCAATGGGCAATGATGTTAACACAAGTAAATAAAATTGACAAATAACACAGACATTTCATGTATGTCAATGGTTTGAAACTTCTGATCTGCAGAACTCTTAGTGAAACTGCAATCCAAGATTCTGATTTGGGCAGCACTTGTTTCCTGGCTTGTTATTGTTTTTAACTGTAAATTCACCCAGGAATTGTTCATGAGCTCCAGGATGTGCGTGGCAATAGGAAGGAAGAGACCTGGTTTATACTGGATTTCAGACTAATTTATTTTAGAAGTAACCCCACATTAACAATATTCTCTATTTCATACAAAATACTGAATTGGGTACATTATTTTTATTTTACAGATTCATCATTGATGAGCAATTTATCCAAATATCTGCTTAGATCAAAATATTTTATAAATAATTTATCCACTTTCTCTTCAATTGGCTTTAGAATTATATGGGAATAACATAATCTCAAGCCATGGTTAAACATCACTTTTATTTAAAGACTATTTCAGTTGGTCCAATTCAGAAATGTTTTTAAAAAATCAGTTGATGGGGTCATTTTTTTTTTTCACATGGGCAGTGTTCTAGTTTGCTAGCTACCGGAATGCAATATACCAGAAATGGAATGGCTTTTAAAAAGGGGGATTTAATAAGCTGCTAGTTTACAGTTCTAAGGCCGAGAAAATGTCCCAATTAAAACAAGTCTATAGAAATGTCCAATGTAAGGTATCCAGGGAAAGATACCTTGGTTCTAGAAGGCTGATGAAGTTCAGGGATCCTCTCTCAAGTGAGAAGGCACATGGCCAACACAGTCAGGGCTTCTCTCTCAGCTGGAAGGGCACATGGCAAACATGATGTCATCTGCTAGCTTTCTTTTCTGGCTTTCTGTTTCATGAAGCTCCCTGGGAGGCATTTTTCTTCTTCAGCTCCAAGGGTTGCTGGCTGGTAGACTCTACTTCGTGGTGCTACAGCATTCTCTGCTCTCTCCAAATCTCTCACTTTCTCCAAAATGTTTCCTCTTTTATAGGATTTCAATAAACACAGGAGACACACTTCCACCTAATCCAGTTTAACAACCACTCTTGATTAAATCACATTTCCAGGGAGATGATCTAATTACAGTTTCAAATATACAGTACTGAATAGGGATTAGAAGAAATGGCTGCCTTTACAAAATGGGATTAGGATTAAAACATGGCTTTTCTAGGGTACATACATCATTTCAAACCAGCACAGGCAGGCACCAGAAATTGAACCTGGGTCTCCGGCATGGCAGGCAAGGATTCTGCCACTGAGCCACCGTCTCACTGCCCCAGGTGATGGGTTATTTTTTGAACCAATTGTTCACACAAATTCATTGGCTTTTAGTCCAAAAATAATTAACATTTGAATTTAATTCAGTTTGGAAGTGAATCCGTTTTGGTACTATTCTTTTGGGGAGTCAAGTCATTGATTATTATAATAATATTTTAGCAATCCTTTGATGGTAACAGTTGATGAAATGGCCTGTTTCATCTATATCTATCACAGACAGGCAGGAGAATGGACCTGTGGTAGTTTGGAGGATGCATGTATCCCGGAAAGGATGATGATCTTTTAATCCGTTTCTTTGGGTGTAGACCTATTGTGGGTGGGCCCTTTTGACTGGGTTATTTCAATGGAGATGTGCCCCAGCCCATTCAAGGTGGATCTTAATGCACTGACTGGAGTCCATTATAAGAGGATAAAAGACATACAGAAACTAACAGATGAAATTAAGAGAAGCTCACAGAAAAAGCCCCAGAGAAGCTGAGAGAAGCCACTGGAGCCAGAAGCTGGAAGCGACGAAATCCAGGAGACGAGGTCTGGGAGACATCGCCATGTGCCTTGTTTTCTGACAGAGAAGCCCAAACTCGCCTGTAACTGGTCTGCAGACTGGGTATTGTCCTGTCGATGCCTTAATTTGGACATTTTTCACAGCCTAAGAACTGTAAGCTCACAAATTAATAAATCCCTATCATAAAAGCCAACTCATTTCTGGTATATTGCATTTTGTCAGCTTTAGCAAACCGAAATAGGGCCTTTAATGGACTTTGACATTAAAGTAGTGAGCTCCACAAAACAGTGATTTTCCTAGAGGTAAAAGTATAAAAATCACAATGTGGCTCACAAATGTTCTGATCAAGATAATGGCATTTAATTCCCACCATTTCTTACCATTTAAAAATCAGACCACTAGGTATCTTTAAACTAGCTCTTTAGAATGTTAAATGTTTTCTTTGAAATGCACATTTCCTTTACAAGCTGCCATTTAGTGTTCTGTTTCCATGTTGCATTGACATTAAATAAAGCACTGGAAAGTAATCATCTATTACAACTTGTTTCTCCTTTGTATGAACCCCTCACGTCATGTTTCCTGCTGGATAGTAAAAGAGATTAGAGGCAGCATGATTTCAAATCAAAGGGCAAGCATGTGACACCCCAGGGTTTTAACATTTTTTTCTCATTAAAGAAAAGTAACTCAACAGAATTCTAAATAAAATGCAGTTTAAACAAATTAATGTGGAGTGCCTAATACTTCAAGCTATTAAACATTCGCACCTTTGACATTGTGTTGAAAAGTAAAAGTCAACTTATTTATTGAAGAATGTTTAACATATGCTAAAATTTTGCACAGTAGTACAGCTATCAATCTGTTTTATTACAACATATTTAGACCCAAATGACTTTTAATGGTATTTCCTTGGACTCGTGAATGCTTCAGGCTTATTTTGTTTCCATAATAGAAGGTGTGTATTGTTTAAAGTTAGACCTAGTATTGGAAAGTGCTGTTGCTAATTTTATGGCATAGATCTAACACCCACAAGCTAAAAGAAAAGTACAAATGTGGCAAATGCATTTAGCAAGTTTGCGTATTGAGTGATTGTTCCAGCCCAGCTCACGCCCGAGACCAAAGAACACACCAGGCCAAAAGCTCCCCGTGAGTTTAATGTGGGATTCCTCACAGGAGTCGGCTCTCTCCCGACAGCGGCGGGTCGGGAAGTGGAATCAGTGACCAGCAAGAGGAAGGGGAGAGCCTTGTGCGGCAGAGACCGACACCTGGCCACTGCGAAATCCCAGACGCGTCTCGTGGAGGTTGACGACCAGCAGGGACTAGGCTCAGTGACCGTCCCTGGGTTCTGCTCCCGTGGGCCGCTGTGCGCTCGGGCTTCAGCTTTTTCCCTGAGGGAGGGGTCCCGACCCCTGGGCTGCCACCGCCCCCCGATGCAGCCGTCCGCGCTGACCGCAGGGCAGGCGTGTTATCCACATCCCACAACAGGGCAGGAGCCAGCAGAGCGCCAGGGGTCCCCACAGAGAGCGCAGCCTCACAGAGTGACGGCGCCACGGCCAGCCAAGGGAGCCAAGCCACCCCACCGACCAGAGACAAAACCCGTGAGCTCAGTCCTAGAGGAGAAGATTCCCCTCCAGATGGTCCCATGTGCTGAACTCTCCTGGGCCAGCAGGGCGTCCGTTCACAGGGTCCCAGTCCGAGGCAGGCCGGAGGCACCTGACAGGGCCAGCTCAGTGCACGCTCAGCCTCGCCGTGTGAGAGTGACCACGGTGACTCGCCACCGTCCTGACACGGTGGCGGAGTTCTCACCCGTTCACGTTAGTAAATCCAGCAAGAATACTGTTGCTGTCTATTTTTAGATTTGTCCTTTAAAAAGTAGGTCCCTCTAAGTCATCAACTTTTTTCCTCTAAAACTCTCATTTCTGTATTTATTGCACACTTGGATCTGCTTAATAAAATGTAGATACGAACAGACTGAATTCTTTAGAGGAAGCATAAGAGCAATGTGACATATTCTAGAGCAATTTTTTTTTGTTATTTATATGCTCTAGGCAAGGCAGTGCTGGCTGGCACATAGTAAACAGATTTACAATGTAATGAATTATTTGTTTCTACCTGATGCCATTTCTATCATTTGGACTAATAAAGGGCAATTTTAAACCATGTTTATAGTGAACAATTGGCATTTCCTTTTCACAAACATACTACATCTAAATACAAGGACCTTGTCCAACAGTCTGTATTTCTTACTCCCTGTATGTACCAACAATCTTGAATTTTTAGGAATAAAAGGCAATTAAGCTGTTACAGGATGAACTGTTTTAAATGACCCATTTAGGAGTACTGCAGTCAAATTAAGGCAATAACTATAAACCTGCTTGCACTTTCTTTGTCTTCCTAGTCAGTAAAATTGAGAAAATATTTTTTCCCATCTCTATAAAAATATCATTACCCCATAGGCTTAGGATTCCCTAGTTGTGTGGCTGCCTTGGCCAGGGGCACAGCCAAGCCACTTATTTTCCCCGATTGCTAATGCTTGTGGCATAAGCAAGAACAAATGATTTCCATCACTTGTTGCTGTTATAGCAATGCTGGTCCCTTTACCTGTATTCACAAGGCTTGCCCAGGTCCAGCAGCTTCTAATATAATGACAGCAGGAGCCGCTGCTCTGGGCCACAAATTGTGGTGAAGGCTGGACACAAGCCGAGTGTCTGTCTGTGTCTGATTTGGTCAATGGCATATCCAATGCTTAACACAAAACCCAGCCTTCTTCACTTGTGGGCATTCTCTCTGCAGAATCAGCATTGTCTCTGTGACTGTGCAATGGTGAGGAACCTGCTGAGGTCTTAAATCCATAAGAAAATCAACTTCTATTCTCAAACCCCAAACACCAGGCAACAGGGATGGGCCATAACTTACAGCATTTAGAACCAATGGGTGGAATTCAGATGGGGGGCATTTGGCTCCAGATGGGTCGGCTACCACCAGGTGTTTCCTCTAAGTGGGGAGCCTCGGCAGGTTTTCTGTCCAGTTGTTAGTACAAATAGGAATGCATCTCCTGGTTCATGAACAATGACCATCCCTACAGCCCTTAATCCAATCCACTGCCTGCTTTGTATAGTCTCAGTTTTCCACTGTATAGTTTCTGTACAGGTTGCATGGCTACTGCTTCCACATAGGAAACTGGTCCTAAGATATCGTGCATCACTGTGCTTAAAGGGCTGTTGTTGAAAATGCTCTGCTGTAGTGGATAAACTTTCCGTATTGTTCGTGTGCTCAATTGTGTGCTGCCAGAGTGTGGCTTAGTGGCATTGTCCTGTATGCCACCTGTGTGGGAACAGCTGTCCTCAGTTTCACAGGGCATTTCTGAGTTAGTCCTTCCACTTGCAGGAAGGCATTATAGGCAGCATACAGTTGTTTTTCTAAAGAACTATACCACAGTTCAGCTCCTTTCTAGAGCTGAGCCCAAAAGCTGATGGAAACTCGCTTTGCCAGTTGCCTTTGCCACAAGCCCTACCCAAAGCCAGTATCTGGTCACACCTGGACCCAGCCCTGATGAGCCTGAGACAGTACGAAAGCCCATTTGGCTTCTTCAAAAGCAGTCTTGTGGGAGGTATCCCGTTCTCCAGGGGTAGCTTTTCCTAATCAAAACAAACCCAGGTTTAGTATTTAGGCTGAGTAAGGAACAATAGGCTCCCAGTAGCCCAACAATTCCAAGCATTTGACTGGGCAGCCAAAGCATTGCAATTATCCCAATCAATCGCCCATCCCAGCCTCCCGAGGTGAAGCCACAGTAACCCTGAGACTGCTCTCACCGTGGCAGATGATTGGCTATAAATAGCCTTCTGGGAGCAGGACCAAAATCCTTTCTTGTTTATTCCCAGGTGAAGATGAAAACAGGCTGACTGGCCCTATTTAAGGGAATACTAAAGAAATGAGTGCTAATTCCTTGTAGTAAAGAGGCAACCTTTGGAACCACTGCACTCAAAGGGGGTGTCACTCCACCCCTTGCTTCCCAAACTCCGTTTATTCCCTTTTCATCTTTTGGTCAGAATCCACATCTTCCTGTAGTGACCTTGTTTCAAGCTTAGTAAACCTCTGCTCCTTGGGCATCTTGCTCCACAGTTCAAATAATATGGCATTTGTCGCCCATCAATAGCCTCAGTTTTAGCTCTAGCAGCTGTTAGATCTCTCCACATTGTCTACACGACACCCTATGCAGACCATCATGTCCCCTCAGGACACATAGCTCTGACTCCAACTCCGCTTCACCTTAGGTGATCTGTTCTGCCAGGTGTGCAATCATGTGGGCAGCCTGTGAGATGACCTGTCCTATAAGTGGACTGAGAATGGGCACCAAAGTCCCATACCACTGATAGGGAGCAGTATGTAGACTAGTTTCATTAACCCTGCAGTGTAGTTATGCTGTCTGGTCCAATGGCACCCAGCGTGTAAATCGCGTGCTTTATTTCTAGCCTCCTTAGTACATCTTGTAGTTCATCATGGCATTTCAATGGGGAGTTCAAATTCCCCTTGTTGGGCCAAGCTTCCTTACACTGGAACATGAGCCAATTAAGTAGCTGAGATTTGTTTCTATTTTAGAGGCTAACAAATATATGCATTAACACAGAAGAATAGGTAGTAAGAGAGAACAATTTACACATCTCATGCCCTGATATCAGTATACTGTCTGTGCCAATATCCTGTAATTGCAGTGGTCAATTTGATAAAATTTCTTTAGTGTTTTGCCAATGCTAAGTCCCAATCCCTCCCAATTCAGGGACAGTAAAATCTCTCTGTAACATGCATTTTTTGCTCATCTCCATCTGCCTGGGGGCCCATTTGGGCTGGGACATTCTCTGACTTAACCTTATGTTAGACCAGAGGGCAAACAAATTTACACCCTTTATCCTTCTTTTCCCACTCAGACTTGCAAATCCTCATCGTTGGAAAAAAAATCAACTGGGTGCCAAACTTTGGGATCCCACCTGGGGGAAGTTAGAATGCATCCTACTTGAGCCTTAGGTAACTTCTACCCCCTCATTCTAGTGCAATGACATGCTTCTACCCCCTCATTCTAGTGCAGTAAATTTTCATTTACTTGGTGAGACCCCTCATTTAAAGCATCTTCCAACTCTACTTTGCTATCCACATATCCCTCACTAACTTAAGTTCCTCCTCCAGGCAGCAAACTGCCACTTTAGCCTTCAGGACCTCTTCCATAACTGATAACAGAGCTTCCAAAGTTGGCCAGACTACAGCTGCAGGGCCTGGCAGCTTTCCTTGTTCTTATGAAATCCCAATTGTCCTGTGGTCTGTTGCAAAAGCGCTATTAGTCTAGTTGGAGAGTTATCAGCATCTTCATACTCCCTTGGTGGTTCCCATTCATCTAAGAGAGTAGCCACACCCCCCTCATGGATGTTGCAGATCATCTAAGGATTCCCCCTGGGGACTCTCCTTTCCTAGTACTCATGCATTCCTTCAGCTCTTTGGCCTCCTGGCTGGCTCGCCAAATATTTCAGCCCAGATCAAGCATGAAACCAAAGAACACACCAGGCAAAAAGTTCCCCATACATTTAATTTGAGACTTACTAACAGAATTCAGCTCTTTATTAATGTCACACAGTTGGGAAACAGAAAATAAGTGATCTGCAAAAAATGAGAGGGAGGGGAGTGCCTTATAAAGCAGAGTTATATAGTGGAAACAATAAAACAAATGATTGAGTCCCCAAATAGTCAAAAATCTTGAATAAGAAGAACAAGGTTCAGGACTCACATTTCTTGATATCAAAACTTACTACAAAGCTACAGCAATAAAAATAGTGTGATGCTGGCATAAAGATAGGCATAGACAAATGGAAAAGAATTAAGACTCCAGAGATAAATCCATACACCTATGGCCAGTTGATTTTGACAAGGGTGCCAAGTCCATTCAAGGGGAGGGAATAATTTCTTCAACAAATGGTGCAAGGAAACTGGAAATCCATAAGCAAAAGAATGAATTTGGACACCTACCTTCACCATATAAAAAGTTAATAAAGAATGGATAAATGACCTAAATATAAGAGCGAATACTATAAAAATCTTACCAAAAAACCATAGGGAAATATCTTCAGACTTGTATTAGATGATGGATTTTTGTTCATCAAAGAACATTATAAGAAAGGGAAAAGACAGCCTACAAAATGGAAGAAAATATTCTGAAACCATATGTCAGAAAATGTTTAATATCATGAATACATAAAGAACTTCTACAACTCTACAACAAAAAGACAAACAGCCCAGTTTAAATTTTAAAAATAGGTCAAGGATTTGAATAGACATTTCTCCAAAGAAGATATACAAATGGCCAATTAACCATTAAAGAAATGAAATTTAAAACTATAGTGAGATACAACTTCACACCCATAGGATGGATATTATTAAATAAATGGAGAGTTACAAATGTTGACAAGATTGCTGAGAAATAGGAACCTTAGTACTTTGTTGGTGGGGATGTAAAATGGTGCAGCCACTGTGGAAAATAGTTTGCTGGTTGCTCTCAAAGTTAAGTATAGAATTGCTATTTGACCAGGCAATTCCACCCCGAGGTATATACCCCAAATAATTGAAAGCAGGGATTCAGACAGATATATGTACAACAGTCTTCATTGCAGTATTATTCACAATAGCCAAAAGGTGGAAGCAACCCAAGTACCCATCAACAGATGAATGGATTAACAAAATGTGGTCTATCCATATGATGGATATTATTCTGTCATAGAAAGGAATGACGTGCTGGGACGTGCTACTCCATGGATGAGCCTTGAGGACATCATGTTGAGGGAAATAAACCAGACACAAAAGGATAAATATTCTATTATTTCTCTTTGCACGAAATACTTAGAATAAGCCAATTCATTGAGATAGAAAGCAGAATAGTGATTGTTTGGAGTGAGAGAAAAAAGGGATTGGGGAATTCTTGCTAAACGAGTATGAATTTCAGTTGCGGATGATGAAAATAGTCTGAAAATAGTGGTGAAATTTGCACAATATTGTCAGGATACTTAATGTTATAGAATTATCCACTTAAAAATGATTACAGGGCAGGCCATAATGGCTCAACAGGCAGAGTTCTTGCCTGCCATGCCGGAGACCCAGGTTTGATTCCCGGTGCCTGTCCATGCAAAAAAATAAATAAAAAAGGTCACAATGATTTTTGTTATGTATATTTTCCCATAATTAAAACAAATAAAATTGATTGAAAAAAATGATTGAAAGTTTTGACTATCTAAAAATGTAAAATAATTTTCAATAAGGAAAGATAAAGGATAGATTAAACAACTGGGGGAACTATTTACGCAGATATAAATACATCAGAAGCAATGGTAGAAATATTTTTTAAAACCTTTTAGACCACAATGTATGTGTGCCATTTCTTGAGCAGGTGTTGATGGGCAACTAATATACCTGCCATTGCAAGCCAGGTGCCGGGGAGATGCAAATCAGGCAGGGATGGACTCCAGCAAGGAGCACCAAGTCTATACTTTAATTTCTGTGGTTAGAGTGACTATGCCAGTAATGGTTATTTTTTAATTATGAGACTATATCCCACTTTAAAGCCTCTAAGTAGAACAAGTACTCTCTAACCTTAATATCATAAGGTCATAACATAACTCCTTAGAGATTATTGGCATCTAAAAATAAAGTCTCTCCCCAATACGCCTGGTGTAGTGACAATCCTCTACCACCTAATTGTGTCATGAGCAGGCCCACACCCACACACTCAGGTGTTCTAAGGTAATGCAATGCCCTCTTCAAGGGAGCCTCATATTTCCAGTACAGCTGAAATGAAGGGGTTCCATTTTGTATGACTCCCGGTTGAGCTGCAGCTGCCTCCCCTGTGTCTGCAGGACAGAGAGAGGGGAGAGTTAGAATTCCATTTTCATGGACTGCCGAGAAGGGCAGGCGCGCTCTGACCTCCGCTTTAACAAGGCCAAATCCGTGAGAGAACGTGAGGCTGCCTGACTTGTTTCTCCAGGAATTTCCCCGGAGCACTGATGTCCCAATAGCCTGAATAAATATGCAAGAGAAGCTTCATTCTCTCTCAACGTGAAGTTATGCACAGCGCGCTGACTGCAACACCAGGGCTTAGTTTCAGAACAGCAAAGAACATTTTCACATTCTTTGTGATGTTTGTGCTAAAATAATAGTCTTTGTGATTCTGGCTATTTTCTTGGTAGTCAACATTTAAGTACCCACGGAGTACTTTAAAAGTCCTTGCCTCTAAGACTTTTAAAGCTTGTTTAGTGAGGCTCTCCAGATTTAGTCTTCACCTCGCTGTCAGCAGCTCCATATTTTTAGGGCTGACAGGCACAAAACACAGAATGCTCCTCCGTCCCGCTGCTGGAATGCTCGGTGGGTGTGGGTGCGGCGATGGCTGTTGGCTTTGGCGACATGCCCACGGGCTTTATCAGGTCTCCGGGGACTCAGCCAGCAGGGTAGGGTGTGTGTAGGTCCATGACTCACTGGAAGGACTTGGTTTACATGGTCCTGGGGGCTGCGAGCCCCAGGCTTAGAGGTCCGGCTGGTGGGCTGGACCCCCCGGCAGGGGTTAGGGCTGCACCCTGGAGGCTGAGCTGTGCCAGGCGGGCCCCACACTGGAAACGCAAACCCTGCCGGCACCAGGCAGGATGTCCTCTTCTCCAGGAGAGCCCGTCCTTGCTCTTGAGGTCTCCACCCGACTGGACATGTACCCCCTCCCCACGACCCAGGCGACCTCCTTTACCTGCGACCCCTGGGGGTGGGAGTTCGTTCCGGTGACAGGCCACTGCTGGTTCTGGGTGGGCCTGGGGGCCCGGCTGCTGTTGCCTGACGGGGAGTCTGGGGCCGGCCCTGCCCGCATTGACCTGGTAGCAAGGGGCATTGGGTGCAGCAGGCGTCCTGCATCCATTTCCCAGTCTGTGGATGAGGAAACTGAGATGGAGAGACAGTTACAAACACGGCTAATAAGGAGCAGCAGGCGTCAAACCCAGGTGTCTGACTCCAAAACCTTGCTCTCAGCAACGATACTTTCCCCCGGAATTCCTGCAGTCAACAGGAACACCTGGCCTGCACCCATTCGGCGCCCCACAGCGTGTGGCCCCCGCCCCCCACCCCCTGGCTAGACGCCGAGGCTGTGGAGGGGGTACAGGCCCAGTCCCTGATGGGGTGTCCATGCAAGACGGATAACGGTTTGACATGGGGAGCCGAGACGGAGGGAAAACAGGGGGCCTGGAGAGAGGGGGAGGCCTTCTCAGGCTGAGGAGTTAGGAATGTCCTCTCAACGTCCCCTCCCCGCACGGAAGTCTGGCCTGATGGGAGCACGACGGGCTGGCGGGTGGGCTGCCAAGGCACTGCTCTGGGGCTTCGGGATTGGTGGCCCACTCGGAGCCTTGAGCAAAGCTCCCAGGAGAAGAGGGGAAGCCCTGGCAGGGGGCTGGGGGCAGAGAGGATCTGCCCCCGCGAGTGTTCACATCAGGTGGGAGAGTGCCTGCTGGCATTTCCCTGGAGCCGGCATGTACCTTTTCATTAATGGGCACATCATGACACTAGATGGATCTCTCAGAAGAATTAATCTGACGGGCAGAAGGGCAGTGAAGGGATCTGATTGTCTATGGATTGGGAGGAATTGGAGAGGGGGTGACGGAGCAGGGCGTGGAAGCACAGGCTGATGGGGAGACCGACAGGCTTTGGCTGGGCAACGTGCTGGGGCATCTGAGTTCCCCCACAGGCGGGTCCCGGGAAGAAGGGTGCACACAGTGGGGTGTCTCCAAGGGCGCTGGGTCTGCAGGCTCTAACTGTGTCCTGCCAGGGTGGAAGGTGTAAAGCAGCACCCCACTTGCCTGAGGCAGGTCAGGCACCTCCCCAGAATGCATGTGCACATGTGTGTGTATGTGCAAGTGTGCAATAAATGTGTGCGTGTGTATGTACAAGTGTGCACACGTGTATGTCAGTGTGCCTGGGCTTGTGTGCATTCAGATGTGCTTGTGTGTGCACGTGTGCACATGAGCACACATGCATCTGTGCGCAGACCTGTACCTAGGTGAGTGTGAATGTGTGTGCATAGGTGTGTGCATGGGTGTGCATGCACAAGCACATAGATGGGCATGAATGTTCATGCATGTGTTCACACGTATGGGGATGTGCCTGGGCATGTGTGCACTTAAGTATGTGCATGAGTGTGTGTGTGTGTCTGTGCCTGCCCACAAAGTCCCTGAGACTCGCCTCCCCGCTGGCCTCGGGAGGGCTGGGCGGAACAGCCAGCACCCGGGAACCACTCTGTCTCGCTCGCAGATGGCAGTGAACCCCTGCCTTCTTGGGTCAGGGGAGTCAAGCCCAGGGTTGGGTACTGGGCATGGGGGGGAAGGGCCTGAATCAGAGAAAATGCAAAACGTGTCACAATGAGGGTCTTGCTCTGCTTGAAATGATGGTAAACTCCGTCGATCCTCGTTCATGCCTGAAGGGAAGTCTGTATGTGTGCTTCAGTGTGTGTATGCATGAGTGTGTGTGTGAGCTGACACTTGTCTCATGCAGCCCGCAGCCCAGGCAGGCCTGGGAAACAGCCAGTGGAAGGTTCCAGAGCTCCCAATGGCCCAGGCAGTGGCTGTGGGCCTCCCCCAAGCAGGAGAGGGACTTGCACCCACCTTTCTGCCTCCACAGAGGCAGGTGTCCTGGATGTCCCCGGACGCTGCTGTCCCCGAGGTGTCCCTTAGACTTTGTCGCCCTCTGGGAACGCAGCCATGCTGGGAAGCTGACTGGGGTTCCCCTGTGGAGCTGGAAAAGTTGTCCCAAAGCCTCAGGGCCTTTCTGCCCTCGTGTTAGGAAGGCTGCTGGGAGCCCTGACCCAGACCTGCCCTGCCCTAGAGAAGGCGGAGCCCCCCCCCCCCAAACTGCCCTTGCTAAAACCCTGTGTCACACCCCGGGCTGAGCACTGCACTTCCTGGGGACAGTACACCTGTGGCCTGAAGGAACCGGTGCTGCTTCCCCAGGTGCTGGGCCATTTCCCACAGCACTGCACACATGCGAGCAGCCTGCTCAGTAAACAGACATCTCAGTAAAGATGCCAAAGGAATGCAGCCACTAAACAACATCAAAAACAGATGGGCAGAGAAAATGGAATTTGTTAGTAATTATAGCCTCTCTCCATACTTGAATCTTCTCTCTGCCTCCATCTGCTTTCCCAGCTGCTCCTTAGAGAGAAAACATCTGAAGCAAAGATTTACAACTCGGTGTAGGGAAGCCAGAGAATATGTGGGGAAAAGGTGGAGAGAAAAAGACGATTGCAATCAAGTGTCCGCATTCATGTCTCAGATTTAGTGCTTAGCTTTACACCTGTTACCATGTACTCCCTGCTATCTCACCATGGAGGGAAGTTCTTTGCAATTGTTAATGAAATGCCCTTAGTTTCCCAGTCAGGCCTGTCTACTGAGAATCAAACTTGTTCACTTGTTCACTTTTCACCAAAATGCCTCCCATACCTGTGCCAGGTGAGAGGTGGAGGAAGTCACAGAAACAGCAGCTAATGGTGTTTTGTCCTAATTTGTAGGAAAATTAGCTCACCATCAAGGAGGAGAGTCATTTGTTCCACTCACGGCAGCTCCAATTCTAAACAGATAACAGAGGGAACTATTTAAAGGAAGAAAAGTCACTGGATAAAACACACCCGTGGCTTCTCCTCCAAGCTGGCCCGCAGAAGTGGCTTCCCAGGGCATGGCTGGTGGTCTGGGGACCGGCCCTGGGGCTGGTCCTCCTTCTGGACCAGGGATCCCTAGGCAGTTGGCAGCTCAGCCCCCGGGAGCCCAGGCTCCTCTCCACAAGCTGAGGGGTCTGCTGAGCCTCTCCCACCTCTAAAAGTCTATGATTCTGTGATTCCATAACCTGACCTAGAATCCTCTGGGAGAACAGAACTAGCTAAATGAAGATACGGGTAGACGGATGGAGACAGAGTTGTTTGAATATTAGACCCAATGTTTGGATGGATGAATAGTTGTCTTTGTAGAAGAAGCAAACTCATGACTTCTCACGAAAAGAGCATGTTGATTAGTTGTGTATTCATGAAATGATCAGCAAAACAGAAGCATTAATTCCAGAACTCGAGTTCAAAAAAGTGACTGCTGGGCTCCCGAGGCACAGAGGCTTGACTGAGCACAACGTAAATTCAGGGGTTTGGATGGTGGTTGGCCATAAGTTCAATCTGTACCAAGTCTGGTTGGGTTCCTTCTTTTGCATTTTTTAAAATTGAGGTGTAATTACATGCAGTGAAATGTATGGACTTTAAGAGAAGAACTCAATGAATTTTGGCAATTGCACACATCACTATCAAGATATGAAATCTTTTTTAACTTTTTTTTTTTTTTTTTTTGGCATGGGCAGGCTCTGGGAATCAAACCTGGGTCTCTGTCATGGCAGGCAAGAATTCTGCTACTGCACCACCATTGCACCGCCCTAAGATATGACATCTTCTCATCCGCTCCGAAAGACCCTTCACGTGCCCTTGAGTGAGAGAGCCCCACCAGAGGCAAACACTGCTGTAGTTTCCCTCATCATAGGTCCCTATTTTCAGTTGCAGAACTCCATGAATGGTTTAACCCTGCCATTGGGTTTATCAGCTTCTCACAGGTTGCTCCCCCCTACTCCACCATCCCCCCAGAAAGCAAACTGTGATGAAGACCATTTTATCCACTGCTTCCTTTTGTGCTTAGTGATTTCAGGGCCCTGTCTAAGAAATCGTTGCCTATCTGTCTCCAGGTCTGAAGACATTCTCCTCCATTTTCTTCTAGAAATGCTGCAGTCTCTGCTTTTGCATTTAGGTCTGTGAGCCATCTTGCATTTTATTTTTTGTAAACAGTTGCTTCATTAAATGTGTCTTTAGAAATGTGAGTGTGTCATCTGTTCCTGCTGGACATTAACTGATGCAGAGCTCAAGCTTGTATTGTGGTTACCGAAAAAATTCCTGAAGGCACCCTTCTATTAATGATGAGCCAACAGCTGTAGCTTCCCACCCTAACACGAGATACATAGAAAGCCTCTAGTCATTTTGTAAAGCCACAAAATATATATGCCCAAACTTTCTAACGAAATCATACCCAGGAACGTTGAGCCTCAAGCCAGGGACTCTAGTATATCTTTCTTGAAATGTTGAGTTTCACAAAGGTAATCTAGTGTGCTTACTTGTCTAATGACTGTCTTTCCTACTAGACTATGAACATTGTGAGAACAGAGACACATCTGCTTGTTCATTGTGTCCTCCATGACCAGGACCCTCAGATAGTAGATTCTCAATAAATGTATTTTTCTTTCAAAGAATTGCATTCTTTTGTTTATAGCATAAAGTTTGTCCACTGTTCTTTCAGTGAACGCTTTTCCTTTCTCTTTGAATTGCTTTTGTGCCTTGGTTGGAAATTGCCTGCGGACAAGTGGTCTATTTCTGGATCCTCAATTCTTTTTCATTGATCTCTACATCTTTTCTTACTCTCCTGCCATGCTGTCTGGATTACTATAGCTTTGCAACATGTTTTGAAGTCAAATGATGTACATCCTTCAACTTTCTTCTAGGTCCTTTGCAGTTCCACACAAATGGTAAAGTCCATTTGTCAATTCTACAAGAAAGCCTATTTCTTTGGGATTGTTTTGGGGTTTTCATTGGGATTGCTTTGAATCTATAGGTAAATTTGAGGAGTACTGATATCTTTCCATTATAGACTCTCCTGGTCCATGAAGATGGTATACCTCTCCATTTATTAAGTCTTCTAGATGCCTGTCAGCCATGTTTTGTAGTTTTATTGTATTGGCCTTATACATAGTTCATTAAATCTGTTCCTGAGTGCTTTATTTTCTCAATGCTGCTGTAATGGTATTTGTTTTAGTTTATTTTCCAATTGCCTGTTATTATAAAGGACTAGAACTATAGATGCTTTTGAATGTGACATTGTAATCTGTGATTTTGTTAAATTCAGTTCTTAACGCTAATAGTTGCTTCTTACCTCCCTTAGGATTTTAAGTACACACAGTTGTCATTCGTGGATAAAGAAAGTTTTAGTTCCTCCTTTCCAAGTTGTGAGTCTTTTATTTATTTTTTTTCCAGTCTTATTTTCCCAGGATAATAATCCATGCTAATATATAATATAGGTGGTCACAGTGGACTCCCTTTCAACGAGGTTAAGTTTTAAAAGCTAATGCTATTTTGAAGTTGCCCTAAAAGAAGCATATCTTGATCAAGGAAGGTGTGTGTACACTTCAGCATTCACGCAAGCTTCCAAATACTGTGCTTAATGTTTCTGACCAAAGAGGTGCCACTGTGATTGAAGATATCGTGAGGTTGGGTGGGAGCTCCTTAGCGTAGCAGACACCCAGCCGGGGCGCAGGGCATTTGTCCGAGACCTGGACGTGGCCCACATGACTGGCACGAGACTTACTCTGTTCACTGATGTACACATCACTTTCCACCAAGGGTTACGCGCCAGGCAGGGCTTAGATGCCAGGGAACTGGGTGAGCCAGAGGTAGCTGTAGTGCCCCTTGGGACACTGATGGAGGAGGGGATGGGGTGGGGGCAGGTGTTGGGAGAAGGCAGACTTGGGGCACTGGGTTCTGGGTGGGTGGCACAGGCTGCCCGCCAGCAGGGGTGTCGGCTCACGGTTCAGGAAGGACTTGGAAGGTTTGATGGTGTCAGGCTTTCTGCTCGGGCGAGATTTTGGATATATGGCTTCTAAGATCACGTAGACGAAAGGCATGATTTACTATAAATTTCCATAGCAAAAATCACATTGAACCGTTTGACTAACTTTGGAGATGGATTTCTACATCCAAATTTATTTCAAAATAATTTTAAATGCTTAAAGTTTGGGATAAACTTCAATATGAACTTTAAAGTTATCCTGAAGTTGAACCTTAAAGACAAGATTTTCTGGTATTGGAGAATGAATTTAGGACCTTCACGTTCTTTTTCGTCACAGGGTCATTAAATAAAGTGTCCTGAGATGATTTGCTTTAACAGGTAGCCAAAGTTTCTGTTGCGGTTATTACACGCAGGGCCATTTCTAATCTTTTAAAATGCATCATACCAGTTAAACCTCATGATTGATTTGGAAATATATTATTACCACCCTCATTTTATAAATGAAGAAATGAAGGAGAAAGTTTGATCTTCATTCAGTCAATAAATACTGATTGATGCAAGGAGGTAAGAGAGTAAACAAAAACCAAATGATTTCCCCTCTCGTAGCTTGCATTGCCGTGGCGGGACAGAGTGTATCACTCTAGTATAATTTGTGCCTGTTCTCTCCTCGGGGGCCTCCTGTCCGTATTTTGACTCGGGATCGTGCTTGGACAGGTGCGCCTTGGGCAGCTGGATGCGGGTGCCCGCCTGGGGCTGCGCAGGATCGCGGGCACCGGATATGCGGGTGGGGTGGATGGCTTGCCAAACCAGCGTCATGTTTTCTTCATTGAACTATATTTTCATAAAAGCACACATCATGGCATGCAAACTTCATTTCTTCCCAGCTCTTGGCTGTCGTCTATTTTTCTGGCATTTCTCCACAGCTCTCTCTGAACTCATCAGAGGGGAAGCGTCGGGGTCAGCCTCTGTCTTTGCTCTGCGGCCGCCACCCTCCCCTAGACGGGAATTAGGCGTCTCCAGTACCTGACTCTCCAGGCCTCCATTTCTGCTGCTGAACTTTCCTTTCTGGTGCTCTGTACCTCCTTCGAGTTACTCACCTGAGCTGCATGACAGCACTACAAGCTCAGTGGTGTCAGCGCTCGTGTCCTCTCGCAGCTTCCGTGGGTAGGGTTAGGGTACAGCTCAGCTGGGCCTGGGGCTCAGGGCTGCAGGGCCTCCCTGGCTGTCCTGGGGTGTCCTCCGGGGTTGCGGGCTCCTCAGAGGCCCCGTGGGGGAAGAGTCCACCTCCAGTCTCACCTGGCCACTGGGGGCCCTCAGTCCTCATGGCCGAGCTCACCTGGCTGCTCGGGGCACCTGGTCCTCATGGCGGAGCTTACCTGGCTGCTGGTGGCATGTGGCCCTCATGGCTGAGCTCACCTGGCTGCTAGAGGCTGAGCTTACCTGGCTGCTAGGGGCACTCGCTTCTTCCCGCCAAGCTCACATGCCTCTCCCATGTGGCACTGACTCCCCGCAGTGAGGCAGGGCAGCACCACTGGACAGGAAAGCCTCAGGCGGTGGAATCATGGACATGTAATCTTATGCATCCTTGTCACAGGCTCTTGGCTGAGGACAAGTCACAGATCCCACCCGGTCATGGAGAGGGGGCCAGGCGGTGCTGTGAACCCCCGGGGAGGGAGCTGCTCACAGGCCCACCACGTCCCCACCACCCTGCCTCCTCGTCCAGAAGGGGGGTGAGCCTCCACCGCTCCGGCAGGGCCCACGTCTGCACGCGCCGATGGTGATTTCATGGATGTGCCCCTTCTGGCCACCACCCTCTGTACTTCAACCTAGTTGAGGTTTAAGAGGACACAGGCCTGCACCCCACGGATACTGAGCAAGGTTTGACTGGGGACATGGAGACATAATCCATGTATTCATTAGATGCACATGAAATGTAGATAAGGCATGCATTCTCATTGGCTGTCACAAACAGGGGGACCTGTCCTCTAAACACTCGTGGGGAACATGTGTGCAAATGTCCTGTAAACACTCGTGGAGGACCTGTATGTAAACGTCCTGTAGACTCTCCTGGGGGACCCATGTGTAAATGTCCTGTAGACTCTTTCAGGGACCCGCGTGTAAATGTCCTGTAGATTTTTGGGGGGATCCGTGTGTAAATGTCCCATAGACTCTCCTGGGGAACTTGTATGAAAATGTCCTGTAGACTCACCTGGAGCACTCGTGTGTAAATGTCCTGGAGACACTCTTGCTCATGGCAGCCACCCCGAAAACCTGCCCCAGACTTCCAGTGCATCTTCCTTTCCTTTCCTATTTCCCTGGTACTCCTCTGCTGAATAGTGCACTGACACAGATCTGTATTGTTCGTTCATTCATTCATTCATTCATATATTCAGTAGTTATCGAGAACTTCTTCTGAGCCTGTCACACCTGTGTAGGTGTGATAAAGGTAAGTGTTTTGGTTTGCTGTAATGCACCAGAAATGGGCCGGCTTTTGAAATGGAGCTATATTAACATGCACAGTTACAGTTCTCAGCTGTTTAAATGTCCAATTTGAGGCTTCAACCAGCTTCTGGCCATCCTTACCTCCTCTGTCACATGCCCGGGCACAAGGCCACATCTGGGGTCTCTACCAGGTTTTGTTGCTTCAGTGGCCTCCTCTCATCTTCTTTGGGACTTTTGTCTGTGTCTCTCTCTTTTATTCTCTTCTAAAGGACTCCAGTAAGGGAACTAAAACTCACCTGGAGCATGTGCCTCAACTGAAACAACCTAATTATAGTTCCCGTCAACGCTCTCGGCCATGGATGGGCTTTAAGGTCATGCTTTTCTGGGGTACATGAAGCTTCAAACCTCCACAGTAAGCAAGAAACGGCCTCCAAGGGACATGCCATCATGTGAGGGAGGCAGCCGATGAGAAAGCCCGGTGGAGAATTCCATGGGGAGGTTGCTTTGGAAATACAGGACAGGCCCCAGCCGGCATCCCATCTAAGCTGACCTGTCCCTTAGACTATCGACTATAGGTTTATACACAGGGAAGAGAGGCCAGATCCTGAGGGCCAGTCAACCCAAGTGAACAGAAAATGAAACCTTGAGAGAGGCTGAGTACTGCTGGCAGTAGAAGAGGGGGGCAGACAGATTTCAGACCCAAGCCTTTCCAGAAAGACAGATGGGAAGAGAAAATGCCATGAACTGTAAGCAGCTGGATGTCAGCAAGCTGCGGGAGAGAAAGTCTCTGTCTTCAGATGGGAATATCAGTTTTCAGAGTAAGGTTCTAGATACTTCTATATTGACATAAACGATGGAATACAACTAAAACATTCATAGTGTTGTTACATAATGTGAAAAACTCCAGAAGAAGTAAGGTAACTTTTAACTTCGAAACAAAGCAAAAATTATCATCCAAAAAAGGAGAGACCAGGCGGGCCACAGTGGCTCAGCGGGCAGAGTTCTCGCCTGCCATGCCAGAGACCCGGGTTCGTTTCCCGGTGCCTCCCCATACAAAAAAAAAAAGGAGTGACCCAACTGAGCAAGCACATTAATTAGCACTGGCTGCTATTGTAATATACGCAGTTGGAAATTGTATGTGTCATTGTGTTACAAAAAGAGTACGCTGTGTCACTGGTTCACAAAACAGTCCTGTTTAGGAGCCCGCAAAGTAGAAATGAAATAATCTGAGGGAACAGTGCAGTCTTTGGGGCTTCAGGGGGAGTTTTGGAATATTTATAGTAAAGCCAAATGCACAACATTTTCTCCTGCTGAAAGTAAGCGAGAAGCCCTCCAGCTGTGGCGGGTGGCTGCGGCCCCCTCAGGAGACAGCCAGACCTCCCCTTCCCACGGCCTCGCCACGGCGCTGACAGGCAGAGCTGCCCACCATCACACACTGACCTCGGCAGAGTGGCCACAGATATTCTCAGCTGGGGGTTTGGTCTGGGGCTGGTGCAGAGGTGTGGGACTCTCGACATCTGGCTCATCTAATACAGACCCTGTGACATTACTGGGACCTAGGATACCAAACGCAAATGGTGCGATATGGTCTCACCTCCACAGAAAGACAGAACGCTGATCGCACTCTGGGACAGAAGTCACGATCGAGGACCAGTCTGTGAAGGCTTGGATCCCACCTTCTCATCAACGCAGGAAAGGAAAGTGGGGAGGTCGGGCAGCCTCTCATGAGGGAGTGTATGAACTCGGCATGACGATTCTGACCCTGCTGGGCTGCAGTCCGTGGCTCAGCATTTCTCATCATGGCTTGCTGGCCACCCACTGGCCTTCGATGGCACCAATCACAGCTGGCCAGGAGCGGCTTCCCAGCGGTTCACAGCCTGGGGACGTCCAGCTACTCACTAACCAGGAGATATGTGATGGTCTCGACACCTCAATGACCCTGGATTGGACACCAGCTTTCAACTGCACTCGCTTAGGCACTGCAGCTGGACCCTGGTTGGGTCCCTCTGATTCCATGTCTGCAAACGTCAGCAGCCCTGGGTGGCCTGGGGTGGGCTGCACTGGGTCGCAGAGGCCTGATGTGAGCCCACTCTGTCCGCAAGGGTGAATGGGAGGAGCTTTAATGCTGGATGCTGCAAATTTGGACTTGCCCTGGAGCTGGAGGCTTCATCAGTGGGGTCACCTCTGGGGATGGGTAACGGATTTGGCCTTAGCGTATCTCCATTGTGACCAACTGGCCTTGTTTATTTCCCCAAAGAAGGTGATCAAAACAAAGGATGATCTGAGCAAGAGCTGTATTTGAAGTATTTCCAGTTCTCTGTTAGCTGGTTTCTAATTGAGTTGGTTAATCTAGTTACCCGTGCAGCAGTGGGCAGTCCACTATACATTATTTAGATGCATTTAACTACCAAATGTGCTCCCCACCAGTAACGAAATAGACCTTTGTGAAAACTAGGGGAGGGGAAGTCTGTATAGAGGGAGTGCTTTTAAAAGAAAACAATCATTTTGCAAATAAAAAGAAAGTCCTTTTGGATAAAGATCACTTTTTCTGGTCTATCATGTCGGTCTCCAAATGTTAAAATTTCCTGGTGCGTTCTCCTAATTGAAAGCATCTACTTAGAGCAGTGAGGAGATGAAAACTCTTCAACACCGAGTCCATTGCTGTCGAGTGGCATGTGGATTTAAAGTGCCAATAATCCAAGCCCATTGTGTGGGTCTGCTCCTTAATTGTGTGATTCTGTGACTTCTTCCGGAATAAATCTCATCTTGATGAAAGATTAGATCAGAATACCTCAAACTGCTCCACCCCAGTCTTTACAGCCCACTGGGAGAATTTGTCAACTTCCCTTAAGGGAGAGGCAATTTGCAGTTACTGAAATCCATTTTATATTACAAAACTTCTTCCATACATGGAACTTTCCCAAGAGGGTTGTTTTACCTGGAGGTTTTTCTTAGGTTTAGATTTAAGTTCTAATACAACTAAGTTTGTTTCTAGGAATTAATCTTATAGTTCCTTTATTATAGCTTTATTTGCTGTTTTTTAAATTCCAGGAGCATGAAAGTGAAGCACTGTTGAAGGTAAACCTGTTAAATATGAGAAACTACTTAGTGTACTTAGTTTGTGGTTCCCTTAAGAGAGTCTTTGAAAGATCCCGTCACACTACAAATAAAAATATTACTGAGGATGTTTACCCTAAAGGAAACAAAAATTAGCAATAGAGGTGAGGTCTTCATTTGCTTTTATCATAGAAAGCTGAGATATTTAATAACGGGCATGTGTTAACCCTAAAAATCCACCTGCATTTTCTCCTTGAATGCAAACAACAGCAACGAAACAAAGTTTCTAACTCACCTTCCTAGGA